>BFEA01000512.1:961917-973427 GCA_003427395.1 Chara braunii | reverse complement strand
AAAGTGTAGTGGTGGTGGTGTTTTTTTTTTTTTTTTTTTTTTGCAGTGATGAGAGTAGCCATCGTTCGGGTCCTGGCCGAACGGCCGGACCTATGTTATGCAGAAAACTATACTGAACCACTTTTGCCTTGGGGTCACATGGAAATTGTTTATCCAAAAATCGTTAATTTTTTCATTGTTGTCGTTTCGCTTCACACATTGATAATCATTTATGCTGTGGAAAAGAGATTTTTCACCTTGTATCTAGATGATTGAATTTGCATCAATAAGAAATCATTAATTATTTTCAAAAAAAATGGAAAAAAAAAATTGTGAACAAATATGAATTTAAATTTCTAAAGTTGTTATGCTATCTTTAACTTAGTCCTAGGTCGGGCAAAATGTTCCGAAGTACTCGGGTAGCCTGTATTTTTTTTTTTGTTTTCTTTTTTGTGCGAGGATCTGGGTCCTCGGCAAGCCTAAGGGGCCCCGGTTGCAGTGGTGCGCGCCCTAAGTGAAGGCGGGCCTAAACTTATCACAAGAGGCCTTTGACTGTCAATTTCGTATTTGGCGTCCAGGCAGTTGCAACACGCCAGTTAGTTGGGTGAAACACAGGCCGAGCAACCAAGACATTTCCACGGCCTTCTGGGCCTCTCCGAAGCATGCAGGCCCTGGACGAGAAATGCAGCCTCATACATTGATAGTTGGGAGGCCCAACCGAAAGAGGCCCAGTAGCTGCAAAGTAGCACGCAGCATCCTGGGGCCTACCGGAAGCTTCTGGGCCAGGCCAGGTCCAGCCAGGCTGCGAAGCAGGCAGGCTCTTTCCATATAGGAAAGAGCTCGCCACTCTCAGCCTCATTCAGGCACTCGCATGCTAGCGGCAGCGCTGCTGGAGCAAAGGCTCGTGGGCTGCTGCTGGCGCTGAGAGGCGAGGTGCAGCACGTGCGGTCTTGCAGGGAAGATGGGCGCTGGTGAGGGCAGCGCCATAGCCCAGCCACCATAGCTGGTGGGCTTGGACTACAGTGAGGCGGATGAGTGGTCTTCGGGTGTAAGGGAGGAAGACGTGGGTGTAAAGTCAGGGAAGGGTGAAGGATGATGATGAAGATGATGTGAGGGCACATACCTTGTATTGGCGATGGTTTGCATTGAGCGACATCTTCAAGTACTTCGGGTTGCCGCTGATGTCAACGGTTGCATTGTCAATTAGTAGGCTGATAATAGCTGTGTAGGAGTAGGCTGGGCGCTGAGCGCCAAGTAGGAGAGTGAAGCGACTGGACTCTTGTGTTGGTGTGGAGAGAGAAAGCTCTCCGTGACATTGGTTTTCACTACTACGAACCTCCATTGGTGTATTATTGGTGCAATGCTGCTCTCTGGACACGGTGTGACTATCTGGCTTTCAATGTGATTGTGTAATATGGATTTGTCGTCTCGCTGTTGCTCATTTTCCTTGCAATTTGGTATCGGAGCTGGTTCATATTGCGCTTCATTGGTTCTTTGCAATAGTTGTTTGGTGCTTCGCATGAGATGTGGGGCAGTGATAAGGCTTGGGCGTTGAATGTAGGGCGGCCCAGGGTCGTGTGGGCGCGCCAGGAAGCTATGTGGTGACGTACGGGGTGTATGCTGGATGATGAGAGCTCGCTGATGTGGCATATTAAGCCGAGGTGGAACTGCATTTCTGCTGTTGGTTGTGCCGAGGCAAAGACCGGTCATCATAAATGCACATCAGGTTGCCGGTGTGAAATCTGTGGTTGGGGGCAGCATTATGTGGTACGTTGCTCTCTTCCTTATCTACCCTCTGCATTACTTCTTACCGTGAGGAAGTGAGTCTTGTCTTGAGAGTCCTCTCGATGTGAGGTGTCCCGAGCGCTCAACCTTGAGAGTCGACATTCTTCCTGGGCAGCAAGCCGGTGGGAGACGGGCGAAGACTCTGAAGGGCCCTGGACGAAGCACTCGGGTCACGATCACCATGCCAACCCGTTGGGACTAGTACACGCATGCTTTGCCGCAAGTCCTTGGTTCTGCTGCTTGCGCAATAGAGGTCATGCAGGGCATGCCAACCCTTTGAACAGACGCTTACCAGACCGTCTTTAAATATTTCTGGCGGGGACTCGGTGTTGACTCTGGCTGTGATCGTCGTCCTGTCCGCGACATTAAATAATTCCTGAGGAGTTACGGGGGATCTCCTTAAATGCCTCCTGATCAGCCAGATCAAACCAGGTGTAAGGCTCGTTGCATGCGAGGGTAAATAATGTGCAGGGGCTGGCAGGTTCGGCATTGACTTGGGGCACAGGGGTGGGCCGGATTGCACACCTTCAGACATGGTGCTCAACCAGATGTTCAGGGCGTTGACACAAAGTGACAACTCAAGAAGGATACAGGGGGAGGGGGGATTTCGGTAACTGTTCACAGTGGCAATTATTAGACAATCTGCCATCCAGTATACATCTCCAACAGGAGATATTATTTCTATTCTTGATTATTTAGTTGTTACAGACTTGACTAACAACTGACAGACAACTGCAGACAGATTAGTTCTTTGCTGCATTGCAATCTATTCCAGAGTAATCGAAAAATAGATGTGATATTTCTTGTAGGATCTGACATTAGTTGTTACTACATCACCTAACTGTTTCTGTTCAGGTCGAACGAAATTAGTTGTGATTTGTAATCGGCTGTATGTCAGGCTAAGGTAGGATTTAGTGTGGATTTGAGTTTAGATCACACACACTGTAGCTCATGAGTGATGCAAGCACTAGTGAGGAGGAGTTGTTAGTGGACGACCGTAGGACTACTCGTGGAACTGCTCGCAGTCAACCTTTGACTTTCCTGGAGTTAGGTCTAGGAGACGAGAGGAGATTGTGGAGAGAGGCTAGAGAGAGAGCAGCGGGAAGGAGAGCGAGGGTAGTTGAGGATAGTGCCAAGTCTAGGATTTCAGCTAGCACCGGTACGACCATGGCTACTTCATCTACCATGTCGCAGGCCTCTTCACAGGCCACTTCGTCAGGAGTTAGTCAGAGTGGTTCTCAGGGGTCCATTAGCCAGAGTGCTGGCTTACAAGTCAGCCAACAGACTTAACTCACGCTGGAGGATTATGAAATCCTCCAAGCAGAAGAACTTCAGGATGAGTTACAACGGCAATTGGATGAGGCAGCAGAGAGGAGAAGAAGAAAAATCATGAAAAAAGCTAGACTAGGTAGTAGGAGAGAGGAGCTAGGCAGATTAGAAGCATTAGACGAGTCAGCGCTTGACCCTGCGATACGAGCGTTGCGCAACTCGCTTCTTCGTGTGGCAGAAGTGCAGGCTGTCCAGCAGGAAGTGCTGGCTGAATTAATGGCAGGCCAGAAGCAGATTCTGGCTGCACTGCAGGCTCCTCGTCCCATGATGAGGCAGCCTCAGTATGCTGTAGCTCCCCCTTCGGGTGCGGGGCCATTAGTGTCGCTGCCGCCGGTAGGGCCTCCATTCTCACCTATGTTTGGCATGCCCCCTCCAGATGGTTTTGTAGCAAATAGTGGTCCGGTTCATAGAGTCTCAGCCGTACCATCGACGACAGTGGTTACTACAGTCCCACTGTCAAGTCGGGCCCATGTTAGTGTGCATCAACCTGTTTCAGTGGCTATGCAGCCACTGCAACAAGCACCTGGGCCAATGCAGCCTATGCAACGGATGCCCAAAATACCCTTGCTAAGTTCTAAGCCCTTCTTCGGCGACAGGAAGAAGGACGAGGATTTGGATACCTGGGTAAGGACGGTGCCTACCTATGTAAGGCACAAGCTTACCAGGCCAGAGCAAGAAGTTGTTGTGGCTGCCTCCTTTTTAGAGGGGTCAGCAGCCCGTTGGTTGAATGGCCTACCGCAACAGCAGGGCTACGGTCAGAACTTCGATGCTTGGGCCCAGGCCCAGACATTGGAAGAGTTTGTACGGTCCGTGTACAATAGGTGGCATGACCCTCAAGGGGCTCAAAAGGCTACCGATGCAATCAACAGTCTCTGTGCCAGAAGGTACAAGAATGTTCGACAGCTAACGGATACCGTAGAACGTCTGCTCGTGGTACCTGGTGTGCGCTATGACCAGCAGGTACTCCTCACGGATTACCTTAGATGTCTACCTTCATAGGTCAGGACAAAGCTGGTAGACGAGGCCTATGTCGAGCAGCACAACTTCGCCTCTTTCAACAAGAAGGCCTTAGATATAGAGACAAAATTGGGATCTGCGCATCAGAGTCAGGGAGATGGTAGGAGAAAGAGGCTACCCTAGGATTGGAAAAAGGAAGGTCAACTAATGTTCGTCGACCACGATGGTCAAGCGACAAAAATTGACGATTTCCCAGACCTTGGGGAGGAGACAGAGCATGATGGGGCCTGTGAGACTTCGGATGGGGGAGTCGTGGCACCCATCAAGGAAAAGGCTAGGGGGACCGGGAAGAAGAAGGTAGGCCGGTCTACGGGTCAGGGCGACCAAGGAACACCCGCTTGGGTGAAACTTGGTTTAGAGTACGAGGTTTGGAGGGATCGAGTTGTCAGGGGCACGTGTATGTACTGTGGCAACTTTGGCCACACGTCTAGATCGTGTCGAGGCAAGAAGGTCACCACGAGGATAGCCTCACCAACGGTGGTGGGACTTTCTTCAAACTCTAGCAATGCTTCTGCGAGCACTTCGCAGGGAAACACCTCGGGCCAATAGGAGTTTTAGCCGCTCTTACTCGCGATGAAGTGGTAACGTTGCCTTTCCCAGTTCAGGCGTTGTCCAAGGCTAGTGACCCACGTATTGCCCCGCAGACACATTCAGACCCATCGACACTCTGTTCGAGAGATGTGTCTGAGGCCCTAGAAGAGTTAGAGACTGAGTGGTCAGGGAACAACCCCAGGGACTCTTGGGCGATGATCAGTAGAGGTCCAAAGGGTGAACATTTCATTATGAGGTTGATGTAGGTGGCCGCAAAGTTGGCGCCTTCGCAGACATAGGCTGTACACGGAACTTCACTAGTCGTGCTTGTGTGGATAGACTGCGCTTAGGGGACCAAGTGCAGCGGCTTAGCAGAACTGTAGCTTCTACGCTGGCCAACAAGCACCAAATGTTGGTAAAAGACTATGTCAAGGACGTAGTCTGTACCTTCTCCTATGGAGGAGGGGAAGTGAGCCATAAAATCTCCTTCCTGGTTGGCGACGTGCTCCTAGGTATGTACTACCTCGAGGTCGCGCAACCGCAATTTGACTGGGATAGAAAGGTGTTGATTCACAAATTGCCCAACTGTAGATCTGTTAGATTGCAGAAGTTTAAAGCTAGCAGTCTGATAGAAAACTACGGGTGCATGTGTGCATCATCTCTTTATAACTATTATAAGCAGAATCACATGGAGGGCATGTGTCTAGTATTTGTCTCTGAGAAAGGGGAGACCGTAAAAACACCCCTAGAGATAGAATGAATCGTCGCTCAATATTCAGACATTTTTGAGGAGCCCACAGGCGTGGTAGAAAGGGAGGTTGTCCATGCAATAAAGGTGGTCCCAGGTAGTAAGGTGCCTAGGTGACGAATCTATAGGATGTCTCCTGCGGAGTTAGATGAGCTCCGCCGCCAGCTCAAGGAGCTCACAGAGAAGGGATGGATTCGGCCTAGTACCTCCCCTTACGACGCTCCTGTCCTATTCATATCGAAGAAGGGAGGTACCTTGAGGATGTGCATTGACTATAGGGACCTCAATGCCATCACCGTTAAGAACGCGGAGCCCCTACCCCGCATCGACGACCTCTTGGATAGAGTGCGGGGATGTCGGTACTTCACCAAGATAGATTTGAAGTCCGGATACCATCAAATTGCCATTAGACCTGAGGACCAGCACAAAACCGCATTTCAGACCAGGTACGGTTTGTGGTGATGCCCTTTGGCCTATGCAATGCACCTGGTGCGTTCCAGCACGCGATGAACAAGATTTTTCATAAGTACTTAGACAAGTTTATCATCGTGTACCTCGACGATATTCTTATCTTTAGTAGGATTGTAGAGGAGCACGCTGAGCACTTGAAAATAGTGCTAGGTCTTCTAAGACAGCACCAGTATAAGGTTAACTCGGAGAAATGCGAGTTTGGTCGCACCAAGATCTTGTACTTGGGTCATGAAATCTCAGTAGATGGACTGAGGCCGGATGATGCCAAGGTGGCCAGCATACGTGACTGGCCCAGACCTCAGACTGTTACTGAGGTCAGATCGTTTTTGGGGATGACGGGCTATTATCGCCCGTTTGTGAAGAATTATAGTACTATAGCTTCCCTACTAACAGATCTAATAACTCGACTTGACACCCCTTCGGAATGGACAGAAGAGTGTGAGGCAGCCTTCAAGAAATTGAAGTATGCTCTAACACACTATGAAGTCCTCAAGCTCTCGGATCTGGACCAGCCCTTTGTCGTGACCACAGACGCCAGCCAATATGGCATAGGCGCGGTCCTTGCGCAAAAGGAGGGGAAAAAGTTGAGACCATGGTTGTCAACTGGACGTCCGGATCGGGATCCAGACGGTCCGGTCTGGGATCCAGACGGTCCGGTCTGGATGTCCGGATCCTGTGTCCGGTTTGAGGGGTTCGGTTGGGCCCCATTTTTGGGAAAATTCGAAATAAAAAATTGGGGTCCCCAGGTGATTTTCCAGTGCCTGGTGGACCCCCGAAAATTGTTGGCGCAGTTTTTGGTGCACTGTTGGGCCAACCGGACCGGCCCTGAAGGGCCTGTCCTTGCAATTTAGGGTGAGTTTGAGCGGGCCAAGGAGAATCGGTTGTGTGTGTGTGTGTGGTGTCATATTCCCTATACACAAAAAAAGCATGATTGTGCCACTGTTTCGTCGGACTTTCACCGACTCATCAGGAGGTTGAACCCGGATAGTCTGCACAGGATTCATTTGCCTGATGGATAAGGATTCATGACATCGCCCAGAGTTAGCGACAACTCTGAGAAAAGTGATCTGTGTGTGTGTGTGTGCATCACTCTGAGAAAAGGGACCCTTTGGGGATACGTTCGGCCGTTCGGGCCGGACTCGGAAAAAAAAAAAAAAAAAAAAAAAAAAAACAAGTCATCAAAAAATTCTGAAAAAAAGATATGTTATGGAGAAAAATAAATTAAACAAGATTTGCCTGAGCATTACATCCGAATTCCTTACCAAATTTGAAATCAAAATAAAATACAGAAAACAAATACTAATAATAAAAATAAATAGAAATAAAAAGAGAATTAAATTTAGTAAGTGTGCGAGCATGTTTTCGACACCGCCATCCTTGGCGATTTTTCATTTTTTTTTTGGCATAGCTAAATGCCCTGAAATTTTACAGATGTGTACTTCACATAATACAAAACCCACTAAAAAAGTTTCAAAAAATAATAGAATTGTTTAGACCCCGAACTAAAGTGAAAACAAAAAGTAAAAGGTGAAAAAACATATGGGCGAGCACGTTTTGACACCGCCATCTTTGGCGATTTTTAATTCTTATTTGGCTTAGCCAAATGACTTGAAAATTAACAGGGATGTACCTTACATCATAGAGAACTCACAAAAAAAAATTCAGAAAAAAAATAAATTATTTTTGGCGGGGGCCGAACGCTGTCAGGTTCGGACCCCGTACGGGACCCCGAACGCCCGTACGTACGGAGGTCTGCCCGGGGACCTCCGTACGTACGGGCTGGTGACCCTGCCTACAGCAGTGTGTCTGTTTTTTTTTTTTCTTTTTTTTTTTTTAATTCGGACATCCGGACGTGTTCATTCATAATCGGACCGTCCAGTTCCGTCTGTCCGGTTGTCCGGATCGGTGTCTGGAGTACCGGACGTCCGGATTAATCCAGACATGGGTTCGGGCCTTATGTCCGGTGTCTGGATGTCCGAGTCTGGGGCAACCATGGTTGAGACCTATCGAGTATACGAGTAAAAAGATGCCATCTCAGAAACTAGCCAGGTCCACTTACGAGCATGAGCTCTATGCCCTATATAGAGCGTTGGTACATTGGAGACACTATCTCCTTGGCTGATTTTTCTATGTGAGATCTGACCATGAGACCTTGTGTTGGATTAAGACACAGCCGGTACTCTCCGACGCACTCAAGCGATGGATACAAGTGATAGACATGTATGACTATCCAATCAAGGGTGAGTACAACAAAGTAGTTGATGCACTATCTCGTCGGGCAGATTATCTGGGCGCACTAGTGACTGAATTTGGCATATCCAGCGACTTAACTCGATTATTGGTGGATGCCTATCAGCAAGATCCAGTTATGTCTGAGATCATCCGTAGATTTCAAACCAAGGACAAAAAGACTTTGGATGAATTTACGATGGTAGACGACTTGCTGTTTCTTGTGAAGGCAGGGAATAAAAGATTGTGTGTTCCCAGTAGCGAGTCTTTGCGTAGTTTATTTTTAGGGGAATGTCATGATGCAACTGATCATTTTGGCTATAAAAAGACTTCAGCTAACTTAGTGCAGAAGTCTTGGTGGCCCACTATGATGCAAGATGCGAAAAAGTATGTTGAAACTTGCCAGGTATGTCAAAGGAACAAACCTAGGACTCAAGCTCCACTTGGGCTCATCAAGCCCTTGCCGATTCCTGCACGACGTGGTCAGAGTGTGTCCATGGACTTCATGGATACTCTTGTGACCAGTAAGTCTGGCAAAAGGCACATCTTCGTAATAGTGGACCACTTTACTAAGTATGCAAGATTGATCGCTATGCCAAAAACTGCTAAAACGGACTATGTCATCAAACTGTTTCTGGATAACTGGATCAGGGATTTCGGACTACCTACGTCAATAGTAAGTGACAGGGATGTAAGGTTTACCAGCGAACTGTGGCAGTCGACAGCTGAACAAATGGGTACCAAGCTCCAAATGACGTCAAAGAATCACCCTGAGTCAAATGCCAAGCAGAACAGATGAACTGGGTAGTACAGCACCTGCTTCGACATTATATTAAGCCAAGTCAGGATGACTGGGACGAGAAGTTACCTCTCGTCACCAACATGTACAACAATGCTGTGCACGGTACTACTAGTATGACCCCCAACCAGCTACACCTTGGTTGGAAGCTTAGAACTGCACTTGACTTCCTACTATTAGAAAGGCAACCCACTGCAGCACCTGGCAGCATAGAATTTGTTGTTAAATGTTATGACCCTGGCCAATTGCGAGATACACATCCACTGGAATGTACAATGCCATCCAATTTCAGAAAGAAATGAATGAGCTTGAGAGGTGAGAGAGGAGTAGTAGAAGAAGAAGAAGTAAGAGAGAAGAAGAAGAAGATGTACACCAGCAAAGACAATGACAAGGCTCTTCTTCTTCGCCCAACAATCTCCTCCTCCTTATCTCCCCCTTCTCTTATTCGTACAAGAAATAATAATACAATGTTGAATGACTGGTCCAGAATCATGTCCGAGTCCCTTTTCTACTGCAGGTATCACTCAAGGTCCACCACAGCCATGGCCGCCTCTCCCACACTTCACTCTCATAGGCCGAGGCTATGGCGGACTACTAGGCCTTGCTCCGATGCCCAAAGGACAACTCAAAGCAGCTATGGCTGCTCGGACTCAGGCCGCCATGCCCAACCTTGCCCTGAAGCTTCTTGGTGTGGCTCTCCCCGGCTGGGGACTCCTTGCTGCAGCGCCCACCAAGGTGATGAAGATGGCTGCCACCATAGCAAGGTAAGTACCCCTGGCGCTCCTCCCCCTTCCTTCCTTCTTCCTCCTCCTTCCTCCCTCTTGTCCTTCTTCTTCCTCCCCAACAGCGCAGCTCCAACCCAGCGCTGCTCCCTCCAGCGCTCCACCAGTGTGTCGCCAAATTTGCACACGGAAAAAGAGGCTGGGTCTTCCACCCGGCCGGAAGATATAGCGGCCTGCTTTGCCTCTTGGGCGGTGACTTCCAGGCCGCTGGCCTTCCCAAGCAACCGGTACCTCCTCCTCTTTTTGGAGGGAACATCATTGCAGACTCTGATATTGCCCCTACAGGCCCTAGACTCAGACTGGTACCCGCTAGACCTAGCCTACACTACCGGCCTCTAAAAATACCACTTTTGTCTTCTTCTGCTCGGCCTCCGGTACCTGCATATTTACCCCCCTGTCGGGTGCGGTACCGGCCTACCTGCTACTTGAGTGCTTTTTCCCTGCTGCAACCCTTCGAAGCCACGGCCNTATTTACCCCCCTGTCGGGTGCGGTACCGGCCTACCTGCTACTTGAGTGCTTTTTCCCTGCTGCAACCCTTCGAAGCCACGGCCACAGGTAAGTACCGGCCCTGAGGGCCCAACGAACGAACAAGTGCCCTGGCGGGCCACACACACACTCGTACCAACCAGCACTCAGACAAGCACAGTCACACACACGCAAGCCAACCAGCACTCAGGCAGACATGCAGTCCAGCAAGCACACACACACACACACACAGACTTAGCAGGCGGGAACTCAGTAGGGCATTCAGTCTATCAGCTGTGTGTTTCAGTCCGTGTCTGGACGGGTTATCACACTACCCCCTTCTCAAGAGCGAGGTCCCTTCGAGCGAGTAACTCATTCTGAGTCCTCGGCAAACGCATCGTAGGCGAGCAAGGCAAAGAGATTCCTGGAGTACTCTACTGCATAGAGCCTTGTTGAGATCTTCGGTGTGGCGTTAGCGGTGATCTGTCGCTCGTAAGCTTTAACAACACGCGGTGCGTTGCGTAGCAGTTCCTGTTTGGAGATCCAGTAGAGATGGTCTAACATGTGATACATGAAATGAACCTGGTACTGTCTGTTTCTCCCCTTACCTACATGCTATTTAATTCTATCTATCTCATGCCCGCCCTTGATTGCGCGAGGGATCATATCTTCGCGGTAATCGAATGTCTCGGCATCATGATGGAGGTACAATTTAGATGCATGGAACACATGATATGTGCGCAGGTGAGCTGGCACGTCTACAACGTACGAAGGGCCAAAAGTGATCTTCCCCAATTACATCCAAAACTTCCCAAGGCCCGTAGTAGAGTGGGAGGAGTTTGCGTGAGACTCCCTCCTCCTCTGAGAATTCAGACATCTTCACCCAGATATAGCTTCCTACCTGAATCTCCGATGGTCGGCGCTTTTTGTTTGCATGGTGGATCATGGCATGCTGTCGCTTGGTCATAGCTGCAACAACAACTTTGAGCAAGCGATCATACTTAGCCCTGAAGTCGGGCCTGCCGGGTGTTAAGCCAACGGACTGCTCAGGGAATAAGTAGGAGAGCGGATTACGGATCTGCCAACTGTAGTGCAACCTGTTGGGTGTCATGGCGGTGGCAGAATGGACAGAGTTGTTATACAACCCCTTGACAGAATACAACTCTTCATCCCATGTTTCACGCACGGAGAAGTTGGAATACAGTCTGGTTGATCTCCTCAGCCAAACCGTTGGCTTCGGGGTGGGACGTGAAATCCTTCCATTCACTGCTTATGAAATGCGGATCCCGATCACTCACAAGAGTCTTCGGGGTTCCGAATTGCAGCAGGTATTTCTGTTGGAATTCGCGAATCACTAGATCTGTTGGGGCGTGA
>BFEA01000512.1:914662-936067 GCA_003427395.1 Chara braunii | reverse complement strand
GCCTCTCTCTCTCTCTCTCTCTCTCTCTCTCTCTCTCTCTCTCTCTCTCTCTCTCTCTCTCTCTCTCTCTCTCTCTCTCTCTCTCTCTCAATTACACACACACACACACATCAAAAAGGTTAACAGAAAAAGAAAAAAACAAAACAAAATAGTGAGTGGGCGAGGACATTTTTGACAAAGGCATCTTGGGCGATTTTTCATTCTGAAAATTATTGCCCCGCTTCTTCTTTTTTTTATAAATCATTTGGTGAAAATTGTGGCAGCGAACAAGAAATAAGTGAGGTTTCAGCCATCAAACAGACTGACTGTGAATGAAAGGAAAAAAGTAAAGAACATATTGCCCTTGTCATGTGTTGGTAGCATCACTGCTATGAATGCATCTGCTGTGTGCGAAATCCTTTTGAATGGACGGAGAGGATTTGTGCAGGGCGAGTTCGATCCGCGATCAGCAGGCGGCCTGGCACGGACATTTTTGGAGAGCTGCTGCTTGCCGAATGGGGATGTTGCGGTACGTGAAACTCAAAAGGTTTCGTGTGAAATTAAATGCAATTAACTTGAATTAAGGTAATAATAATTATTGATTAACCTTCACTTTCTTTTTGCCGTTTTTATTTTCATGATCGTTTTTTATAGTGAATGTACACTTTTTTTTTATGTTTGTGTGAACTGCACCTGTTTTGTTGTACTTCGTGTTGCACTTCCTTTTTTCCTTGTGTATGTCTTCCCCCCCTTCCCCCCCCCAAAAAAAAAAATTATGTGCTGGTTGTCAAATTTTGTGTTTTTTTAAATTTCTGGTATGGGGTTGATTAAAGTGATTAAACCACCAGCAGTACTTTCTCCGGTGATTTTTCTCCAACAGGGTTGAGCCTGTGCCACGTGTTTCAGAGGTCGGCCTCCTGGAGCAAAATGGCTGGCGGCACCAGCCAAAAAAGGGCCTGTGGCGATCCATTTTTTTATCTTTTTTTTTGTTTGTTTGTGTGCAGGGGGGAATCCGCATCGGCAAAAGAAAGCCTCCCACCGCCCCGAAGCACTGGTGGCTTAAGACTAGACAGCAGAACCCCTCTTCTGTCTACACCGTCCTCCCCCGAACGCAAAGGCACCCCGATTATGAATGCATACAAGCTATCTTTTCGGTTTGATACGCTTATGACAAGGGTGCGTTGTCGTTGGGGGAGGAGGGCAGTCCAATCGTATTAGTGATATGAAGTCACAGGTTGCGAAGCAGCCAACATGCCCTTATCGTGCGTGTATACGACCTAGCTTTCAGGTCCGATTCATTGATGAGAAAGGTGGGAGGGGGGGGTAAGATGGAAGTGAACTATTTCCCACGGCACTGCACTGTGCACAGTTGTTTCTTTTTTTTTTTTTTTCTTTTGTTCGCAGCAAACATGTGCGGTTGCAAGTACGGTAGTAATCAGAAATCTGCAATCAGACTCGCTTTCTTTTCTGCTTCACATACATGCAAACAGATGGCGATTCACACTGGCGCACAGCGCCCACTCAAAACTCAGAGATATGGAACTCGAGAACACAGTTCAGGCGCAAACTTGCTTCAACAGGCTGGCGCTTCAGCGCCTGTACAACCCAACTCTCGTTATGGTATCCAACACCACTGTTCGCACACACTCAACCCTGGATCACCCTGAATACAACCCCCCCCCCCCCACACACACACTTGCGTCTCTCTCCTAACTACAGCGGCTATGGTCTCTCCACCAATAACTATGGCTACGCTGACTTCTTCCAGCCCTCTTCGACCTCAGGCGCTCTGCAGACCACCTCGCACAAGTCGCTTGAGACAGTGCTTTAGGCAGCGAATGAATAATCCCTGGACGCTGCCTCTTGATTTATACTTCTGTTGGTCGCTGGTCTGCCCCTTTCCTCCAGGCCCTCGGTGCACACAGTCCCACAGAGTACTTGCTTGACTGGACTGTGACTGACTGGACCGGTACCGCTGACTGCACGGCGTTTCACTGCTGACTCGATGCAGTCGCACTGCCTACTCGACGCAGCTGGACCTACGACTTACCTACAGACCTCTAGTCTAGCAGTTTCGACCTCTGCACATCTGTAACCCCTACTTGACAGATCTACAGATCGAACCCCTACAACTACAGGGACCTATGACAAGGTGCAGTCACTACTTAACACAGGTCGCGGGTTCAAAACACACAGGGTCCTACTCGATACTGTACACGGGTGCAGGTAAGGTCTAGGGATCGAACCCTTGGATCTGCATCTGCTTCCGCAAAGGTGGAAACCGTTTCACTCCCGCCGGCCTAAATTCGAGGTCCTCCAAGAATACTTCAGTCCAAGGCCGGACCTTTACCCTTCTCATCTCTCTCATAGGCTCGGACTATATTGGGAGCTGTCTCTAGAAGTTCTGCTCTGGTGAACCAGCGGTCGTCTTCAGGTTCTTTATAAGAGAATCTGACTTTGTACTGTTTCTGTGGACGACCTCTACCTCCTGTTCTGAAGACATCCTCACCTACTATGCCATGAATGTTGTACCTCCCATCCATATCTGGAGGAATCATAGACCTTGGTGATGGAAACTGTTGGCTCGTTGTACAAGGTAACAACTTTGATGCATGGAAAACTGGGCAGGTGTGGAGGTGTGCTGCAATCTCTATCGTATAGGATGGTCCATCCTCTCCACCCTTGACTGCTAGGACTGGCCAGGGTCCTCTATAAGCAAGTAGCAGCTTTTGCGAGATGTTCGCCTCAGGAGCAAACTCTTTTGACTTGACCCGGACTAGGTCGCCGACTTGGAACTGTGAAGGGCGTGGCTTGTTTTACCATTCTGTGCTGGGCCTTCTTGAGGTTGTCAACTACTGTAGCTATCTCTTTCTCGTGCTGTATCGCAAACTCCTTGGTACCGGGCGGTAACCTCTGAATCTGATCCCGGTTAAGTCCTTCAAACGGTCTGCGTGGTTTAAAACACTTATGTAGCTCATTGGGAGTGTGACAAGTGGCTAAGTGCACGCTATTATTGTAGGCACTGGCTACTTTTGGGAGCATCTCATCCCAGTCCAATTGATTGGGCCTAATGTACATCCTTAAAACTTGTTGAAGGACTTTATTCATCTGTTCGGTCTGTCCGTTTGTCTCTGGATGACGGCCAGACGACATTAACAACTTTGATCCGTAGACTTTCGTTAATTCGTGCCAATTCTTACTAGTGAACCGGGTATCTCTGTCACTTACTATAGACAACGGTAGCCCATGTTCATTGACCTAGTGGTCGAAAAACTTTCGGATCACTAAATCTATGCGTGCCTCAGAAGGCAAAGGAACGAAAATGGCAAACTTGCTAAACCTTTCTACTACGACCATGACTTGGCTCTTGCCATGTCTACTTTTGACGCCGGCGTCCATGAAATCTATAGACACTGAATCTCTGGGTCCTTCTGGGATAGGCGATGGTCTGAGAAGACCTAGAGGGGCTCGCGTAGTAGTCTTGTTCCTTTGACATACTTTGCAACTGTGTATGTATTCTATGCAGTCGGCCTTCATGCCAGGCCAGGTACACGTACGCATGAGGTTGGCTAATGTCTTCTGCCAACCGAAATGTCCCTCTGTATCATGGCATTCCCCAAAGATCAAGCTTCGGATCTCTTAATTATTGGGAACGCATAGGCGGTCGACAACACTAGTCTTCTCAAATAACAAGTCGTCTGTAGTGCGGTAATCTGGTTCCAATTCCGATGCCTCCTTAACTCTCTTGAGGAGGTTGTTATAGATAGGGTCCTGCGCATATGCTTCTTTGACTCTCTGTTGTAGGTCTCTCCCTATATCCAGATAGTGCACTATCGCTCCAAAGTAGTCCGATCTCCTACTCAGAGCGTCCACAACTACATTGTATTTCCCTTTGACTGACTTGAGCTCGAAATCATACTAATCTATCTTTGCGGCCCACCTAGTTAGCTTTGGTGTCATCTTGGCCTGCGTTTTCAGTCACCTTAGTGTCTCGTGGTCTGAATATACTTAAGTGTCTCCCAAGCAAGTAGTGCTTCCAGTGGTCTAACGCTTGCCTGAGAGCGTAGAGTTCCCTCTCGTAGGTGGATGTCGCTACCTTTTCTGAAGGCATTCTAGCAGACATGAACTCTACGGGTCTGTATCCATTACCATCGTCTTGTTGCAGAACAGCACCTATACCATATTGACTTGCATCAGTGGTGACGACGAATGGTAATGATGGATCAGCTATCTTAAGACAAGGTACTCTATTAAGGCCCGCTTGAACTTCTTCAGGGCCACTGTGCAGTCTTTATCCCACTTCCAGATTGCCTCTTTCTTTAGCAACCTGCGAAGGGGAGCATTGATGTTCCTCACGAACTTTCTATAATAATTTGCTAACCCCAAGAACGACCGCAGCTCTGTCAATGTGCGGGGAGTCGGCCAATCTCTAATCGTTGCTATCTTGTTGTCCTCAGCCTTTATGCCATCTCCATCTAGGACGTGGCCCAGGTATAGAACCTGTGTCTTGGCCCACTCACACTTCTTCACATTGATCTTGAAGTTAGCTTCTCTCAGCTTCTCCAAGACTTGCCTTAGATGGCCCTCATGCTCCTGGAGGGTCTTACTAAACACTAGGATGTCATTTATGTATACAACTACAAATTTATCTAACCATGGCCTAAACAGGTCATTCATACAGCGCTGAAAAGTAGCTGGCGCGTTGGTTAGTCCAAAGGGCATCACTATACACTTATAGTGCCCGTATCTGGTTACGACTAATATAACTACGGGTGGCCCCACTGTCTATAAGGGGCCCTACTCTGCCTCTAAAAATCTCTACATCTACCAATACTAGTTGTCCTTTCCCATCCTTCTTCATCTTGGCCCAAGCAGGCATTCTCTCCTTCAGTTCTTCTGCCGTGCCTTGAGAAACCCTAACACAAGCAGTCTCTGGACAACTTTCTAGGCACTGGCCAGCAACCTCTGCCTTAGACACGTGGGTTGGGAGTTTCTCTATGGTGCGCACACTCTTCTCCACATGGTCTAGGGGTAAGGGCAGTTGCGACCCCTACCGACGGTTGCCTTTTGCTGCCTGTGCAGCAAATCGGGCCTCCCTATATTTTGGGCAGCATTTGGTAATGTGACCCGGACCACTGCAGTAAATGCATTGATCTTGGTCTATCCTCTTCTGCCAGACTTTCTGATCGAGGCCCAAGTCTTCCCAAGGCCTGCCCTGTGGCAAGCCAGGGTGCCATCCTCCTCTCCTATAAGGTGACCGATTGGAACGTGGACAGTTTTGCGGGGGACCTTGACCCATGCCTCCCTCGTGGCGGTTTCCTCTGCCGCCAAACCCCTGATCCTCCTGTCCTCGACCACTTGTGGCTCGGCCTCCTTGGCCCCAGCCTCCTCTTCTTCCTTGCGACCTCCCTCCAGCCGCGACAGCAGCATAGGACCTCCCCTGACCTACACTCCTGTCTTCCTCTTCAAGGCCCCACTCTATCTTACTGTACGGGACCTCCTCCATTCCTCCCTCATCCAAAGTCAGAATCAGGCTATCCTTCCCCTTAACCTGCCCTGAAATGGTATGGCCCTCCCACGTCTTACCCTTCTCAAAATCTCTATGCCAAAAGGCCTTCACTGGCATGGACTGGGCCTCATATGCAACAACGTCGCGATTTAACTTATCATAAGTCATACCCTACTCTCGCGAATTGTTATAAAATGCCCACACAAATTCTCGGGCATCGCACAATAGAATAAATGAACCAATTGTGGCTTCTCGGGCATCGCACGATAGAATAAATGAACCAACTGTGGCTTAGTGACCCCATGGTCTGGAACTGCGACAAGCTCATCCATGGCCCCCTTGAGTGCCCTTGCACTCTTCCACTGTCGTGTGTGGATTGACTGGAGCTTGTCTGAGGCCTTAATTCCTTTAGTTACATTCGCGAAACGTTCGCGAAGTAACTTCAGGAATTCATTGAGGGGAGTAATGGTGGAATACGCCACCATATCATTGTCGCATTTGGCGGCGCGGGCTAAGGACCTGGCGAAGCTAGACGCTTCGTCTCTAAGGCCGTGGAACGTGACGAGGACTTGCTGCTCAGGAATAATATCCTGGAGATGCACGTAGAAGCTAATGTTGGCCTCCCAATTGCCGAAGTTCTCCCCTTGTTTCCCGTTGTAAGCGTCAGGAAACTTGACTTTGACTCGTTCTCTATGTGGGCGTGCCTCCTCCTCCTTTGGTGCTGCAATCTTGACGCCCTCTATGGCGCCAACACAAAATTGTTCTGTGTTCTATATGCGGCCCCGCATCTCAGAGCCCATCCGCATCGTCATATCGTGGGCGGAATCTCTAAAGCCTACTCGGATGGACTGCAGGGCTATGTCATGGCCCCTGGAGGCATGCATCTTCTCCTGCTGGACGCGAATCAATACATCTATACTTTTTGCTATGGCATCCACCTTACTCTGTAAGTTCCCTTGTGCCAGCGCATTTGAATGCTGCTCTGCTGCGGCAGCCAATGCCTTCTCTAGCTCAGTGGCCGCCGCTATGCGCCTCCTCTTCTGCCTTCCCAATCGCAACTTCCACTCCATTCTTTTCTCGTCTTCTAGGGCATGTTGCTCTAACGGATCTGCCAAGGCCTTTATCTCCGCCACTGCAGCATCCCTCTTGTCCGGGGGGATGTACATCAATGCTTCTTCATCCTCCCCCAGGGATAAGTTAGCCACCCATTCTATCACCATCTTTTCCAGTTTCTTCTGATCTTCACTGGTCCCACTTGATTCCCCTTTTTCCTCTCTCCTCAAAGGCCTCACCAGGGGTATCTCCTCTTCTCGTTCTTCTTCTTCTATTTCCTTAAGTTGCTCCTCCTCTTCTTTCTTCACCCTCTCCATCTCTTCCTCAAGCTTCTTCTTCTTCGCCGCATCTGCTTCCAACAGGGCCTTCTTCTTGGCCTCCTCCTTCTCTTTTCTTTCTTTCAGTATGGCGGCGACACTCTCTTCCTGCTCTTTTGTATATGGGGTGGTGCTCATACCACTACGCGTGTCAATTGTGGTGAAAGGTGTACAACCGGATGACAGTTCCACTCCTCACCACTTAGACTCTCACCCCTGACCGGCTTAACTTGAGACTGACTCAACTACGGACCACAGAGCCTTATCCTTTGATCCAGCCAGGTTACCACGACTGACGGAAGCTTTCGCCACCACCGTCTTTTATAATCCAAACCTAGGTGCTCTGCACCTGCAGTCAATCCCATATGGCTTTCACTCCGGTTCAGGACTCCGTCAACTAGGGTTTCTAGCCTGACTCTACTTCTAAGCTGTCACTACAGGACTTACTGCTGATCAGGAGGCATTTAAGGAGATCCCCCGTAACTCCTCACAAATTATTTAACGGCGCAAACAGGACGACGCGATCAGCAAGTCCTCTCAAGACGTAGACAACTGGTTGTGCAGCCCACAACTCGGATTTTGGGCCTACCATGCCACACTGAGCAGTAGCCCGCGAGTCTGTACTGGTCCTTGGGAGTGTTTGTCCTCCGGGTCAGTCAGTCGTCAGCCACGACCTTTAGCCCTACTCAGCCCGTGTGGGTTTGGTCAACGCAGCTCTATGACCTCATACACAAAGTTCCTATCACCTGGACAGAGGAGACTCAATGCAGAAAGAAGAGACAAACTGACTCAGCAAGTACCATGGGGTGTGTGCACATCCATAGGGTGAGGGGATAAGCTGAAGGCTTGGCGAGAGTATACAAACTCCAGCTTGGTCAAACATTGTGGTCAACAGCTCCGGTCAACGCCCTGGTCATCACCTTGGTCAACACTAGTCATGCCCCGGTCAACTCCGTAGTCAACGCTGGTCAACTCTCCGGTCAACGCCAGCATGCACACCGGTCAACGCTGAGAAACACTCGGTCAACTTTTGTAAACGCGTGGTCAACGCTGGTAAACACTTCGGTCAACTGTGGCTATGGTCGCCAACCCTCCTTACTTCCCTTCACCTTCCTTCATCGTCCTCCCTCGGCTATGGCTTCTCTCTTGCCTTCGTCTTTATCTTCTTCACCCCATGGTATGGCTTCTCTTTCTCCCTTCTTTGTCTCTCCTTCCTCCTCCACCTCAACTATGCTTCTCTCTCCTCTCTGCGTCCCCTCTCTCTCCTCTTTACTCGTCGTCTCTGTGTCCGAGCTCGGCGGCTATGGCCGCCACCTTCTCCCTTAGGCCGCACAACAATCTTGTATCGCTCCTCTCTCTCTCTCTCTCTCTCTCTCTCTCTCTCTCTTCCTTTGTCGTTGTTCTCTGTGCGGGTTCGCGGCGCACTCCTTTGGCGCAGCTATGGCGGACCCTCCTTCGTTGCTGCAACTACAGCTATGGCTCCCGACTTTGAACAACGGCGATGGCGCGTGGAGTAACAGGAACCATCTTCGATACCAATGTAATCAGACTCGCTTTCTTTTCTGCTTCACATACATGCAAACAGATGGCGATTCACACTGGCGCACAACGCCCACTCAAAACTCAGAGATATCGAACTCGAGAACACAGTTCAGGCGTAAATTATTTCAATAGGCTATGGCGCTTCGGCGCCTGTACAACCCAACTCTAGTTATGGTTTCCAACACCATTGTTCGCACACACTCCCACACACCCACACACACTTGCGTCTCTCTCCTAACTACAGCGGCTATGGCCGCTCCACCACTAACTATGACTACGCTGACTTCTTCCAGTCTACCAGTTTCGACCTCTACACATCTGTAACCCCTACTTGAGAGATCTACGGATCGAACCCCTACAACTATAGTGACCTATGACAAGGTACAGTCGCTACTAAACACAGGTCGAAGGTTCAAAACACACAGGGGTCTACTCGATACTGTACACGGGTGCAGATAAGGTCTAGGGATCGAACCCTGGTATCTGCATCTGCTTCTGCAAAGGTGGAAACCGTTTCAAATCAAACTCTGTCGATTAATTAATAAGAAAAAAGATGGGTCCACGTGTGAGTGCGCGAGTATGCTAGCTGTAAGCAATCGAACTTTAACGGTTTTGTTTATTCGAACTTTGACAATAAAAAACAGGAGTCATCATGTGCGTAGTGCCGTTATGTATATTTAAGGTGATTGAAAAAAAAAGAAGAAAAAAACCTGATCAGGGGAGGGAAGGCTGAAGAAGCTGCCATGTCTACCGTCGTTCCCCAAATGCAATGCACCCTGATCGTGATGATGAATGGGTGCAACGTTACTTTCCGGCCCAATAAGTCATGATGCAGGTGCGCCAAATTCCGGTTGGGAGAGTGATGGTGATGTGGTGGGCAGTGTGCCGTGCAGTGCTCTGATGTGCGAACGCAATGCACCCTGATTGTGATGATAAATGGATGCAATGCTACTTTTCGACCAGATACGGTTCTAATGAGGGTGGGTGCGCCGTATTCCGCCACTACCTGACTTCGTTGTATTTCACGTTAATCTTCGTCAACGTTGAGGGTACAAAATTTACATGGTGCATCTCTTAGTGATTGACGTGTCATTCACATTTGTGCAAGGAATATGAGTGTGAACGATAGAGAGAAAACCAAGTTGCGAAATCACACAGATGCCCAAGTAGTCGTGTACAAGCAGAGAGCACAATTGCACCGAGAATCTATCCAAATAGATACAATACAATCTAGTAATGAGCCAATGTTCAAGCCCTCAGGCCACACCAACACAGTATCCAAAGTCGCTCCTCTCTGTTTGGCGCCCAGCGCCTAGCCTACTCTACTCGACTATCCTACCTACAGCTGTGTTCACGCAACAGGCTCACTTCGACTCTCGAAGACCAATGTACATGATGTCAACACCATGGTCGACCTCTTCATGCACCAGTACGTATCTCGTCACCCTCATCAGACCCTGATACCCCACACTCGCCTCCCTTGAAGACCACCAGACTGCCCTCTTACCCCTTGGAGCCCAGCAGCCCGGCTATGGCCGCCTGCGCCCCGCTGCCTTGCAGCGCCCCACTGCACCTCTACGCGCCCCGCCAGCGCCTTGACCGTCAGCGCAACATCCAATGTAGCAGCGCAGCAGCAGGACCGCATTGCCTGCACAGGCCAGCATACCTCGCCTCGGCTGCCTCACTTCCTATAGATGCTGCGTGTGGCCTGGCTGGAAGCTTCCAGTAGGTTTCGGTTGGGCCTCAGCCCTTGCACCCAGGCCCACTACAGTTGAGGGCCTGGGCCCCGTTACAGTTGGGCACGGCCTTCGTCTCCAAACTTGGGCCGTTTGCTGCATTTGTGCAAGGCCCCGGGTTAGGTGCGTCGACCATTCTGCTTTTTCATAGGCCGGTGGCCGCTTCACGATGTGTCGGCCTGACTTTGTGTGTATGTGCTAAGCGGAACTTCCAAGGCCTGGGCCAACTGTACGACGCAGCTTAGTGAGGCTCACGCGTCCACTCAACCAACTGGCGTACTGCAAGAGCCTGAATACCCACATATGAAAGTGTCAAATTTTGGCCTCTGATGAATATTCAGGCCCGCCTTCACTTAGGGCGGGCATTCGGCTTGCTGGAGGCCTTTGCCCAAAACATAGGGCCCCGTGAGGGCTCGCTCCTCGCATTCCATCCCCCTTAGCTTCGAAAGTCCGCTAAGATGCTTCATGCCGGTACCTTCTCCTTTAGTTTCTTCTCATACTCGGCCACGATCTAAGGAGATGTGTTGACTAGTTCCTCCCTCGTAAACCATCGATCTTCCTTAGGATCCGTATGATGCCTGAACCATACTCTGTACTCCCTTGCAGGTTTAGGCAGTCTACCCCTGCCAGCTGGCTTGGGAACAGACATATCTTTGTGCTCCAGGATATCGTCGACGTCCACATGGCCATCCATGGTTGAGGGCAGCATAGATCTTCATGATGGGAATTGTGCTGTCTCAGTGAAAGGTGCAAGCTTGGAGGCGTGAAAAACAGGGTAAGTGCGTAGGTGTCCAGGAATACGACAGACGTACGAGCGACCATCCAAATCATTACTCACAATGTCTAAACTTTCGAGGGACGGAAATACTGAGGCATTAGTTTCCTAGAGATGCTGAACTCCTGTCTCAACTCACCAGCCTTGACCCTGAGAGGTTCCCTTACTTGAAATGTGGACTGTC
This sequence comes from Chara braunii, assembly GCA_003427395.1. NCBI lineage: Eukaryota > Viridiplantae > Streptophyta > Charophyceae > Charales > Characeae > Chara > Chara braunii. Next base: position 924,972 of record BFEA01000512.1, on the reverse strand, counting down.
GACGATGCTTGTTCTCAGAAGCAATCATGGGTTCCTGAGAGTTCTTGAGGTGTTCGACAGTCTGCTGCAACAATTTCTCATACTGGACACCAAATTCAATGGTTCCAGGAGTTGCAGCAATTCGGTTTTCAGGTAGGAGGAAGTCTAGAACAGGTCTAGGCTTCCATCCCAGATGCAGTTAATTTGGATTGACGTCGGTGGTGCTGTGTAGAACATTGTTGTACAGACTGGCGATGAGAGGTAGTTTCTAATCCTTGTCATCCTGGGTGCGCTTGATGTAATGCCTAAGCAGATGCTGCACCACACGGTTCATCTGTTCAGCCTGCCCATTTGCTTTGGGATGATTCCCAGAAGTCATCTGAAGCTGGCTGCCCATCTGTTCAGTGGCCTTCTTCCACATCTCACTAGTAAACCGGACATCTCTATCACTAACAATGGTCTTTGGCAGTCCAAAGTCACGCACCCAATTGTCCATGAACAACTTAATGATGTGCTCAGTCCTGGCAGTCTCTGACATGGCAATTAGTCTAGCATACTTGGTGAACCTATCTACTATGACGAAGATATGCCTTTTGCCATAGTTGCTAGTCACCAGTGTATCCATGAAATCCATGGAAACACTTTGTCTCGGACCAGCAGGAATGGGTAGAGGCTTCAATAACCCAAGCGGAGCTTGAGTCCGCGGCTTGTCCTGCTGACAGACTTGGCAAGTCTGTAGGTAAGTCTTTGCGTCATCTAGCATGTTAGGCCACCAAAAGCGCTGTTCTAAGTTAGCAGAAGTCTTCTTGTAGTCAAAATGACCTGTCGCGTCATGACACTCTTCTAAAAATAAACTGCAAGATCTCCCTAGATGGAACTAATAGTCTCTTAAATCCAGCCTTTTCAAGAAAGAGCAACCCATCCACCATCACAAACTTGTCAGATGTGGCCTTGTTCTGGGCCTCGAGTTTGTTAATGATGTCCATCGTGACACGGTCTTCCTTGTAGGCCTCCACCAAAGATCGAGTTACATTGTCTGATAAGCCAAATTCAGTAATGAGCGCACCCAGGTAGTCTGCCGTACGCGACAACGCATCAGCAACCTTCTTATACTCTCCTTTCACATAGTCTAGCTTGAAGTCATACTGATTTATGACTTCAATCCAGCGTTTGAGTGAATATGAGAGAACAGGTTGTTTCTTGATCCACGTGAGAGTTTGATGGTCAGTCCTCAAATAGAAGAACAGTCCCAACAGATAATGTCTCGAGTGGACAAGTGCCTTGTAGAGGGCGTAGAGTTCCCTTTCATAGGTGGACTTTGCCAACTTCTTTGATGGCATCCTTTTGCTCATGTACTCGACCAGTCTCAACTTTCTCCCTTGAGCCAGCACTGCGCCAATGCCATATTGGCTTGCGTCAATTGTTACAACAAACGGCCTTTGTGGGTCGGGTACCATGAGAACCTGATGATGCGTGAGTGCATGCTTCAAACGCTTGAAAGCTGCCTCACACTCGTTGGTCCAGTCCCATGGTGTGTCAAGTCGAGTTAGATCAGTCAAGGGAGATGTGATCGTGCTATAGTTCTTTACGAAATTGCGGTAATAACCACGCATTCCCAAGAATGATCTGACCTCAGTCACAGACTGGCGTCGTGGCCAGTCACGTATGCTAGCCACCTTTGCATCTTCGGGCCTAATCCCGTCCGCAGAGACTTCATGACCCTAATACAAGATTCGAGTGTGACCAAACTCGTATTCTCTGCCTGTATCTTATAGTTGTGTTGTCGAAGGAGAGAAAGTACCTTATCTACATGTTGAGCATGCTCCTCGACAGTCTTACTAAAGATAAGTATGTCATCGACGTACACAACGACAAACTTATCTAAGTAGTCATGGAAGATCCTATTCATTGCGTGCTGGAATGTACCCGGCGCATTGCAAAGGCCAACGGGCATCACCACAAACTCGTATAGACCGTATCTGGTTCGGAATGCGGTTTTGTGCTGGTCCTCTGGTCTTATGGCATCTGATGGTAGCCGAGTTTTAAGTCTATCTTTGTATAATACTTACATCCCTGCACCCTATCCAATAGGTCATCGATGCATGGTAGGGGCTGTGCGTTCTTAGCGGTGATGGTATTTAGGCCTCTATAGTCAATGCGCATCGTTAGTGTTTCCCTTTCTTTGAAACAAATAAAACTGGTGAGCTATATCGAATCCAACCCTTCTCTGAGAGCTCTTTCAGTTGTCATCGAAGCTCGTCCAACTTGGTCGGAGCCATCCTATAGATTCCTCCTTTTCGTGCCTTGCTACCCGGGATGATCTCTATGGCATGGACAACCTCCTTGTCTACGACTCCTGTAGGCTCTTTAAACAGATCAACGACGATGTTCTCTATCTCTGGGGGTGTTTTAACGGCCTCCCCTTTTGCAGAGACAGAGACTAATTACATACCTTCCTCTTGGTTCTGTTTATAATAGTTATAGAATGCAGGTGCGCATAAGCACCCATAGGAGTCAATTAACCTACTGGCTTGGTACTTGCCAGTCTAACGGTCCTCCCATTAGGCAACTCCTGCTCTAGCACCTTCTTGTCCCAGTCAAACTGGGGCTTGACAACCTCGAGGTCGTACATGCCCAACAACATGTCGAAAGGCAAATTGTCGCTAACCAGAAATGATATTCTATGATTTAATTCTCCTCTTGGATAGGAGAAAGTGCAGACCACGTCCTTTACGTAGTCTTCCACCATCTTGCGCTCTTTGTTGGCCAAAGTAGATGCTACCGGTCTACTAAGGCGCTACACCTGGTCCTTTAGGGGCAGCCTCTCAACGCAGTCGCGACTTCGCGTAGAGCCGATGTCTATGAAGGCACCGCACTTATGGCCACCCACACCAACTTCCACAACAAAATGCTCCTCTCTAGGACCTCTACTTAGCGCCACCCAGGACCGACGAGGGTCCGTTGCCGGCCACTCACCTTGACGGTTAAGGCTTCAGACACATCCAATGTACAGAGTATAGTTGGGTCCGGATGCGTCTGCGGGGTGATTGAGGAGTCAATAGCTTCGCCCAACTCTTGAAACGGGGAGGGTACATCACCCGCTTCAATGAGAGTAGAAGCAGCTACAACTTCTACTGGCCGTAAGTGTAAGTGTTTCCCGAGTTGGAGCTCGTAGAGGCCCGAGATTGAGAAGAAGGATACCCACCCTTAGGCGGGATCTTCTGCGCGACCTTAACGTTTTTGCACTTAAACTGCTGGTGCCCATACTCGCCGCAGTTTATGCAAGCTCCACGCTGCCATCAATCTCGCCACACTTCTTGATCCAAACCTGCTCTAACCCCAACAACTATTTTGTTTGGGTTAGCGGCCTGCCCCTGACTCCTTTGTTGACCGCCCTCGCTGCGGCCACTTGCCTTAGTCTTTAGTGCAACGGCAAGGTTGCTACACTCATCACTATCCTCGCCGTCAAACTCTGCACTCTCCCGAAGTTCAGAAACATCATCGGTTTTTGTTTGATTCACTTCGGAATCAACCATCATCAGTCGACTACCTTTCTTCTTCGACTCTTGTGGAACCTTCTTCTTTCTCCCGTCCGTAGAGGGGGTTTGAGCACCACCCAGCTTAGCCTCTAAATCTAGGGCCTTTTTGCTGAAGGTCTCAAACGTGTGATACTCAAGTCGAGCCTCGCTGGCTAATAAGTTCTTGATGTATGTGGGAAGACATCTCAAGAACATGGTCAATAAGACCTGTGGATCGTACTCCACCCCTGGGACGAGAATCAGGCGCTTTATGGTTGTGGTAAGCTCTCGCACTGACTTGTACTTCCTAGCATCAAGCTTTATAGCCCATCGCTGGCAATATGTGCCTGCGGAGGGTTGTGCCAATGTGCTTCCACTAAATCCATAAACCTTTCTAAGGTGTGGGTTTGAGCCCAATCACCCATGTTTCTGCCGAACCCTTTTGAAGCAACCAATCCGTTAAGCCAGCGAGCGTCCGAACCCTCTATGTAGGATGCAGCAGTTATTACCTCCTCCTCTACCAATGTCCTCTTTGCGCTTACCCACACTGGCACCGTTCTCAACCACGTGTCAAGAGCCTCATCCTTCTTATCTCCCAAGAAAGTTGGAGGTGGTTTCAGGGGGGTCTTGGGGTACCAAGGTAATTGCTGTCCCGCTGGCGGGACAGGTGGCAACTGTGGTGTAGCGCCAGTCGCTGGACCAGAAGATGAAGAAGCAACAGTCTGGGATAGAGCTGTTGCTGAAGTACCGCTTGGTTTTGATCCGGACTGAACGGCATAGGGGTGTGTCGTCGCTGAGAATGACAGCGATGGCAAAACTGCTGGCCTGATTCCTGGCCTTTGCATGGCATTCATGATCTGGTCCAGGGTGTCGTGGATTGCATCCCGTTTGTTGTCCATGTATGCGTGCATGGACAGGATGCTCCTCTTGACAACTTTCATGTCGTTGTCCAGTCTAGAGTCATCTAAACCCTCTAGCACAGCTTTATCTGCCTCTCTACTCTCTAGTCTGATACTCCTATTTTCTCTCTCCCTGTCGGTAGCCTTTTTAAGCTCCTCCTCTAGCCTTAAGCTGATCCTTTCCGCTTGCTGGAGCTCCATCTGCTCCCGGGTGCGTGGAGGCGGCGAGCTGAACTGCGAGCCCACCATTTGACTAGTGCCAACTCCTGACGTACTAGAGATGACTTGCAAACTGGTCGAATTGGGCGGCGTGCCCAACCCCTGACCAGTTGAGTTTGCAGCAGATGTTACTGAAGAGGTAACCATTGCTACCGTGCTAGCTGCTGCTGCTGCCAACGCTCGCTCTTCAGCTGCTGCTGCTGCCAACGCTCGCTCTTCAGCTGCCGCTGCTTCTCTTGCAGTCTAGATTATGGGCCCTTGCTTCGGCCCTTATCCTTCTCTCATCCCCTGGTAGTAGAAACTGGAACACTACGGGTATCCTACCGGTATCCCGTCGTGTCTGTCTCCTATCGTCAGCCGTACCTTCACCACCCTCTGATCCACTCATCAGCTAGGCAGACACTGTCGCACTAGAGTCCTCTTTGGGACCTACCGCAACATGCGTCTGACCGGTTCTAAAAATAAATAAAATAAAATAATGTCCGGCGAGTTACCTAGACTACCGGTCAAGCGGCATCAACGGCACCTACACAGACTGTACACATATAGTTTACTTCTATCCTGATTAATTCTGCACAGGAGCTTTTGAGAAGAATTGACTATGGTAGAATAAAAATAAACTACTGTGAGCAGATGTATGTACAATCATACAATGGGTATGATAGTGTGTCACAGTTGAGTCCTCAATTGGAATCCCCTTCCTCTGTATCCAATGTTCCTGTGAGCATCATCAAGCGACAGTGTCTACGGTGTGCAACAATGGCCCACCCTTGTGCCCAAGGCATATGCTTATGACCAGCTTGCCCGTTATTTACCCTTGCGTGCAATGAGCCTTACGTCTGACTGATCTGGCTGATCAAGAGGCAATTTAAGGACGCCCCCCGGAGAGTCCTCAGAAGTTATTTAACGTTGCAATCAGGACGACGATCACAGCCAGTGGACAGTTCAGACCCCAACCAGAAATATTTATAGACGGTCTGGGAGCGTCTGCTTAGGACTGGTCAGTCCGCACACCCCTTCTATCAGTGCAGCAAAGAGCCTCAAAGCAGTATGGCCTGCGTGTACTACTCCCATGGGTTGGCATGGTGACCGTGACCCGTGCTTCGACCAGGGCCCTTCAGGGGCACCGCCCTCTCCTGCCAGATGCGCCACCGGGAAGAATGTCGTCTCTCAAGATAGAGCGCACATGACTCCTCACCAAAGAGAGGACACTCAAAGTTGGACTCACTTCCTCACAGTAAGAAGAGATTGAGAGGGTAGATAAGGAATGGGAACAAGGTACCTGGAGATAGCTGCCCCCAACCACAGATTTCTCACCAATTGGGCCGACGTGCATTTCGATGACCGGTCAATAGCCTCGGTACCGCCCACAACGCAATACAGTGCCACCTCAGCCAAAATGCCACGTCAGCATCCTCTCATCATCATACATACACCCGCTGTCGCTACAGCTCCCACGTTGTTGCCACAGCCTTCCAGCCGCCGGCCCCTCCACCGGGGTTCCACTATTACAAGCCAGCTTCAAGGTATCCTTACGGCACATGAAGCATCGTCAGCGCACAAAGTAACAATGTCGCCAGCGCCAGGTAAGCAGCGATCATGCACCAGCTCCGATACCACATTGCAAGGAATATGAGCGATCACGAACCAGCTCCGATACCACATTGCAAGTAGTCGTGTACAAGCAGAGAGCACAATCGCACCGAGAATCCATCCAAATAGAGCAATACAATGAAGTAATGAGCCAATGTTCAAGCCCTTAGGCCACACCAACACAGTATCCAAAGTCGCTCCTCTCTGTCTGGCGCCCAGCGCCTAGCCTACTCTACTCGGCTATCCTACCTACAGCTGTGTTCACGGAACAGGCTCACTTCGACTCTCGAAGACCAATTTACATGATGTCAACACCATAGCCGACCTCTCTTCATGCACTGGGTACGTATCTCGTCACCCTCATCAGACCCTGATACCCCACACTCGCCTCCTTCCTTGAAGACCACCAGATCGCCCTCTTACCCCCTGGCGCCCAGCAGCCCCGGCTATGGCCGCCTGCGCCCCGCTGCCCTGCAGCGCCCCACTTCACCTCTACGCGCCCCGCCAGCGCCCTGACCATTAGCGCAGCATCCAATGCAGCAGCGCAGCAGCGTGACCGCGTTGCCTGTGCAGGCCAGAATACCTCGCCTGGGCTGCCTCACTTCCAATATGGAAGTGGCAGCCTCCTGGATGCTGCGTGTGGCCTGGCTGGAAGCTTCCAGTAGCTTCTGGTTGGGCCTCAGCCCCTGCGCCCAGGCTCGAGACTACAGTTGAGGGCCTGGGCCCCTTTACAGTTGGACACCGCCTGAGTCTCCAGACTTGGGCCGTTTGCTGCATTTGTGCAAGGCCCCGGGGTAGGTGCGTCGACAGTACTGCTTTTTCATAGGCCGGTGGCGCCGCTTCACGATGCATTGGCCCTGCTTTGTGTGTATGTGCCGAGGCGCAACTTCCAAGGCCTGGGACAACTGTTGGACGCAGCTTAGTGAGGGTCACGCGTCCACTCAACCAACTAGCGTGCTGCAAGAGTCTGAATACCCACATATGAAAGTGTCAAATTTTGGCCTCTGATGAATACTCAGGCCCGTCTTCACTCAGGGCGGGCATTCGGCTTGCTGGGGGCCTTTGCCTAGAACATGTATGTCTGATAGGACCCCGTGAGGGCTCCTTCCTCGCATCTTTCTCCTGAAGCTAAGATGGGGCAGGCAGTGCGTTGCAGTGATGTGATATGATTTTTTTTTTTTTTTTTTTTTTTTGATACGATACGATGTGATGTGATGTGATGAGGGTAGTTCTGCCAGGTAGGTTCATGACGCTCTGACGGAAACCTATTTTTTGGTTTTTTGTGTTTTTTGTGTTTTTTGTTATTTTTGGGTTTTTTGGGTTTTGCCTTCTCTTCCTTACACACACAGGTGGTGCTTCAATTGTCGATTGCAACAGACAATTTAACGAGAGAAGCGAATCTCGAAGTTCTTCAGTTTGAGCGTCTGGAGCCTCCACTGTCTTCGCCATTGATCATGAGCCCAAGGTCAAGACGGCAGTCTGGGGTGGGAGTAGGAGGAGGAGGGGAGGTTTCGCCCATGGGGTCGGATCCCAGAGGCGGCAGTAGGGGTCCTGCTGCTGCGGGTGGCGGTCCCGGTGGTGGCGGAGGTGGAAAGCCTCTCTACGTGGCACCTGCAAAGAGTTCGTCGTTTAATAGTCGAACCACCTCTGCTCCTGCCGATCCGTGCAAGGACCTTCTTCACTGGCTCCTGCCTCTTGACCAACAGTTGTCGACGAGTGTGCCTACTCTTCTGCCGGCGCCTGCGTCCTTCTCTGCGGGGGGTTGGAGCTCTCCTCCTCGAATGTCAACCTCCACCGGATTTAGCTTCAGCAGCATGAGACTGCCCGCATCACCGACACGACCCACAACGCCAACTTTGCAGCAATCCTTCAGTTTCCATGCTGGCATGGGGGCCGGGACTGCTGCAGCCGCAGCCGTCTCGTTTGCTGATGATATGGACACCGGAGTTGATGGAAGCGGACTCGCCGGATTGGCGATGTCGGGACCGGGAGACGGAGTTGGGAGCGAAGGGATACTGAGCTTTCGCGGCATGGCTCTCGAGCCTCAGCGGTTTGTTGCGCAGTGCGGCCTCGAGGGGCCTCACGTTCCGGGAAAGTGTTGGTCAAAGCCGATCTCCATCTTGCATCCTCTCAAGGTGAGGGATTTGGTGTCTGATGACTGAACCCCTTCCCCCCCCCCCCACCCCCCCCGCCAGCCCCCCCCTTCCCCCATTGTGGCATGTTGACGATTGTTTGTACCATAGGTCCAGCATGGTTTAGGGACTCCAGATCTCCTCTGTCCTTGGTCATCATTACTCCTTGTCTACAAGCTTATGTGGTTCATGGGCTTTCTGCGTACTAACCAGAGTTGTCTCGAAAGAAGAGAACTCTGGTTCACGGGCTTGGCGTATTAACCAGGGTTGCCAAGCCCATGAACCAGAGTTAGCTTTCGAGATCTGCATCGAGGGTAATACCAGAGATTTGCATTGCATGGGACCACCTGCCTGCCTCGTGGGGCGGCCGGGACTCGGGCCGGGGCAGTCCCATATACCCGCCTGCCTTTCCGGGTCACCTGGGCAAACCAAAAAATGGGGTCTCTTTTTTTTTTTTTTTTTTTTTTCACCCCTGAAAACTTATGGCAGGGCATACTTGTGCCAACCGAGATGTGCCGAAAGCCGGCCGTATCTTTTAATTTGGTGATGTTTCAGCAGAGGGGATATGAAGGCTATAGCTATATATAGTATGTACCATACTTGCGGCGCATAGGTGAAGTGCGCTGCGCAGTACGCTGCGCGGTGCGCAGTGCGCTAATCCCAGGTGCGCGTGCGCAAAAAAAAACAAAAAAAAACGTGATGTGTGTATAGTATTGTATACATGCTGGAGAGAGAGAGAGAGAGAGCACAGAGCCCTTTCACATTATTCAGACAACCCCTCCCAGTAATTCAAAAGGTCCCTGCCAAATATTGGCAAGGGTCCCTTCGGCAGGAACGGGGTGGTCATTGGAAGGGTCGTCACTGGACTCATAGTAAGGAGGGAGTAGGCCAGCTACATATGGTGTAGCTTCGATTTCAGGTCCATGTTTCAGCAGTTATGGGTTACTGACTTACTAACTCAGCATGTGATTTTGAGGGCTTCACTCCACTACTCACCAAATGTGCAAAACTAGAATGAATCTTCTCCTAGAAACTGGATCCATACAGGCCATACGTTATTCTTTTCTGCAAGTGCTGATGAGTGGAGCCAGGCCCTTAGGGCCACTGCACACAAGTAAGAAAAGGAAAAACAAAAAGAAGAGACAGCTACTGTATGTGCAAAACTAGAATGAATCTTCTCCTGGAAACTGGAACCATACAAGCCATCCGTTTTTCTTTTCTGCAAGTGCTGATGAGTGGAGCGAGGCCCTTAGGGCCACTGCACGTAAGAAAAGGGGGAAAAAAAAAAACGAGACAACTACTGGAGTGTTTGTGGTAAATTCGTAACCCATAACTCTTGGAACACAGACCTGAATCCGAATCCGGGATATATTGCTGGCCTACTCGTGGTCTTCCAGCAGTCCAATGCACATCCTTACGAAGGTTATGGAACCCCTGCTAATTGCTTGCAGGGTACTTTTCGGAAAGGAGAATCAAACCAATGAGAAGTAGGACGAGGCCCCAAATTATTCTCTTTGTGTACTTTTTAAAAGGGAGTGACACTGGGTACGATGACCTACCCTTTCTGATTTTTTTTTTTTTTAATTATTTTCTAAATGCACCGCATCACGTGTGCACGCACGTGTGTGCATGTGCGCTACGGCGCACGTGCGCAAGCTGCGCGCACGTGATGCGCCGCAAGTATGGTATATACTATGTAAACGGGGTTTAAACTTTAAAGTTTAAATGGGGTTTCGAAAGGTCTTAAAGGCTGAGTGGGGATCCGGGCCGCCCGGGTGGCCGGCAGGGGCCCTGGGGAGGTCCCGGGCGGCCTGGCCGGGCAGGGCACCCGGTTGGGGGCCGGGCCCCCCAACGCACTCACCTGTCGGGAGATTTCAGACACCCTTTCGGACCCCCTTTGTGTGTGTGTGTGTGTGTGTGTGTGTGTGAGAGAGAGAGAGAGAGAGAGAGAGAGAGAGAGAGAGAGAGAG
>BFEA01000512.1:811115-836354 GCA_003427395.1 Chara braunii | reverse complement strand
GAAGATGACGAGCGGGGGTAGGAGGGGAGGATGACGAGCAGGAGGAGGAGGGAAGGATGACGAGCAGAGGAGGAGGGGAGGATGACGAGTGGGAGGACGGGAGGATGACGAGCAGGAGGTTGAGGGGAGGATGATGAGCGGGAGAAGGAGGCCGACGGACGGGAAGAGGACGAGCTTCTGGGGGCTTGGGAGCAAAAGCAGCAGGAAATGGCAGGAGGCGGAATACGCGAGGCAGGTGAGGGAAGACATGCGATCACTTCTTTTTGAGTAGTATTTTGGAGGGGGTGACCGTGGGAAGATGACGAGCGGGAGGAGGACGGGGGCCAGGGATGAGGACCCTGAGGAGCGGGAAGGGGAGGGGCAGGACGAGGAGCGGGAAGAGGAGGGGTGGGGGAGGAGCAGAGGGAAGAGCAGGAGAGGGAGCGGCGAGAGGGGGGGGAGGACGACCAGCGGGAGAAGGAGGGGGAACCGGGTGAGGGGAAGGGGGAAGGGCGACGATGGGGGGAGGAGAAATGGGACGAGGGGGAGGAGGAGGGGAAGCATGATGAGCGAGAGGGGAGGATGGGGGGAGGACGGCCAGCAGGAGGGAGGAGGAACGGGCTGAGGGGGAGGGAGAAGGGCGAGCACCGGGAAGATGGGCATGACACGCACAGGGTAGAAAGGGAAGGACAAGGAAGGAGGCTCTCCTTCTCCGTTTTTTTCTTTTTTCCTTTTTTGTAACTTGACTGCGGAGGGGGTTTGGAGTGAGGCTTTTGCGCTGTATCCCCTCTTTGCTTCCACATTGGCGGGCCTCGGGGCCGCTAGCGTAGCCGCGGTGGGTCCACCTGTTATATCCCTACACTTATAAAAAATTGCTAACGTGAGAAATCTGCAATCCGGGCCGTCCGCCGGCCCGACGGTTCGGATTGTCACCCGATTTTTGGACTTTAAGATCACTGGACAATCCAGGCCGTCCACCCGGTATCAGTTGGCCAACTGCCCAGATTAGAAGTTCGCAGCCCAACGGAAGTTAGGGCTGCCAGGCCTGGGGAAAACCCGGTTCCAGGTGGGCCGGTCCCCTGTTTGGCGCAGCAGTTCGGCCCTTTCCCCTCCTGCACATAGTGAACAAGGCAACACTCACAGACGTGGTGTATAGCGGCAATACACACTCACACAGACTCCCACCTGCCCGCCCGCCAGCGCAAGCACGCACACAAACACACACACATACACACAAGCAAGCAAATGCATCATGGGCAGACTGTGACGAGCTGGTGACAGTCCAGCGCGCACACAAACACACACACATACACGCACGCACGCAAATGCGTCATGGGCAGACTGCGATGAGTTGGTGACAGTCCAGTGAAACAGTGCGGCACAATTATGCTTTTCTTGGAGTTTTTGCGCGCGCGCGCGTGAGAGAGAGAGAGAGAGAGAGAGAGAGAGAGAGAGAGAGAGAGAGAGAGAGAGTTTGCATCGGCCAGTTGCCTCCGCCATTCATGCATCACCTGTTGCATTTGTTTTTGCGAGCGAAGCCGCAACAGGTCATCTAGTAAATATAAAAAAACTACTAAAAAGGCTTAGGTGTCTTTATTTATATAAAGAGAAAATTATCCTTTTCCTGAACAGGGTCAGGACAGCGGTCTGATTTTTGGCCATTTCTGTCTCTCGACTAGATCCCAACGCCGGCACCTAAGTGGGGTAATGGTCCCAGTAGCCATGCTTCCTGGGTTGTCTGTGGAGGTGCGCTGAGTCTTTCTTGTAAAAGAAGAACAAAAAAAGAGGAATTGATTATTCATTGAATTTATAATGTTTTAGCGTGAGTCATCAGCTTGCGCTGATTATGTCCCTGCCCTTTGCACACTCCGCGTCGATCCTTCTGATTGAATGGTCCGGTGAAGTATCCGGGTCATGGTGATCTCGGTGGTTTTCCACTGGGGGTGTTGTGAAAAGTTCATTGAACCTGATCATTTAGAGGAAGCAGAACTTGTAAGCCCGTAGGTGAATCTGTGCAACGATCATCAAAAAAGAATAATTTTTTAAATTTTGACTCATTTACCTACGCACAAGCTAGCTCTACCTTCAGTTATGGTAAGTCGGAATATGAAAGTTTGTTAAATTTAGAATGTTTCTTACGTACTTTTTTGTTTTTCAAACTTGTATTTTTTCCCCCCTCGACCATATTGACATTGGCTGTGGGGGTTCTGCAATTACTGCAGTGATTTTGAGGAAGGTGATTGGTGCTTTTTTTTTTTTTTTTTTTTCCCTCCGGATGACTGTGATGTAATCCAGGGGCCAGGACCCACTAGCGCCATATTATACCATGCACTACGGTTTTCAATCACGTGTGACAGCGTTGGATTACTACACGCCATCGATGGATTCGAGGGGAAATCGTGCGGCAGTCTTGAGTTTTGAACAGATGCAGAAAAAGCGAAAAGGTTTTGGCTGTGTAGTGTGTACCCTATGCACTTTCACCATTTGTTCCTTTTTTCTTTTATTTCAAATTCACTGTAGCAGTGTCATGTTTTCCCGACTTTTTTTTTTTTTTTTTGGGGGGGGGGGCAATATTGTGACCTTGCTACAGTGTTTCGCGGGCACAAAAAAGCAGGAAAAAAAAAAAGAACAAAGTCGTGTGTAATGCCAAATATCGTAATGACCTGACAGCAACGCTCTTCAGAGGACCCGATGGTAAAGATGGAGTAAGACCGAACACAACACAGTCAACAGATGCAGAAAAAGCGAAAAGGTTTTGGCTGTGTAGTGTTTACCCTATGCACTTTCACCATTTGTTCCTATTTTCTTTTATTTCAAAATCACTGTAGCAGCATCATGTTTTCCTGACTTTTTTTTTTGGGGGGCAGGCACAAAAAAGCAGGAAAAAAATAAAGAACGAAGTCGCGTGTAATGCCAAATATCGTAATGACCTGACAGCAACGCCCTTCAGAGGACCCGATGGTAAAGATGAAGTAAGACCGAACACAACAGAGTCATGAACGATGACTCAGAAAGACACATAATCGCCACAGGCGACAGCAATATGCGAGAACAAAATCCCGAAGAATCTCTGAAAGAAAGGAATTACAAGCCGAGACGGACTCGGTCATGGTTGCGCCATGCCCCGAGAACGTCAACTCCTTCCTCGCCATGAAAAGACGTGAAGAGTCGGAAGATGGAGTAAACTGGCGCTCCCCTACACTGCCAGGAACTTCTCGTCAGGTCAGGTCTGAAACTAGCACTGCTACTTGGCCGGAGTCGACAGTTCAAACCCCCGACCCCCTTTTTTTGCCACTTAGTTCGTAGGCCCGCTGGTCTAATTTGAGGACGAGTACCTGGTTGAAAACCGGTTACGTGATCGAAACCCGCTCAGGTAGGCAGACCGCAAGTCGCTAGGTGCCCACAGGTTCTACCTCCTTACGCCTTACTCTTTCCTTCACCACCCCCCAAGCCTCTGCGCCCAACCTTCCCACGAAGGGGCGCGCCTCATCACGAACTTCCAGAGTCACTTATTGAAGATCCATCCTGGGTATCCCTGCAGCCGAAGCTGCCGCTTCAAAGTAAGTAGAGGCACGCCCTTCAGAGGACCCGGCCCATTGGCTGAGTGCAGCACACACCCAGAAAAAGAAAAAGTGGCGGCGAATTCCATGGCTCGACGGGAGCGGCCTAAGCTGAATTATACTTTCTTAAGCTCGCAGAAAGCGAGTTTTTCAAATCTGAAAAAATATAGAAACCATTTTTCAAATGCCAAAAGGGTGTCACATGCTACTGTCCCACGGTATAATACCGCGCTAGTGGGTCCTGGCCCAAGGTGCCTTTTCCACACCCCAAAAGAACCTTTGCGGCGTCGTTTTCCTTTTTTTTTCCCTTTTTTTTCTGTTTTTTTTGTTTTTTTCGGTTTTCCTTTCTGCAAGGAAAATGAGCAATAGCAAGATCACAATGTCTAGAATGCACAATCACATTGAAGGCCAGATAGTATCACAGTGTCCAGAAAGCAGAAATGCACCAATATAACACCAATGAAGAATCGTAACACTGAAAACCAATGTCAATGAGAGCTTGCTCTCGCCACCACCAACACGAGTGTCCAGGCCCTATCTCCCTAATTGGCACTCGGTGCCCAGCCTACTTCCTACACAGCTACAGTCTGCCTACTAATTGACAATGCAACTGTTGACGTTAGCAGCCCACGAAGTACTTGAAGATGTCGCCCAATCACCAATACCAGGTATGTGCCCTCACATCATCATCATCATCATCATCCTTCTCTCTCTCCCCTGACTTACTCCCACATCTTCCCTCTGTACAACCAAAGACCACCCCTGCGCCTCACTGTAGTCCAAGCCCATCCAGCTATGGAGGCTGGGCTATGGTGCTGCCCTCAGCAGGGCCCTGCTCCACACGCGCTTAGCACCTTGCCTCTCAGCGCCAGCAGCAGCCCACGAGCGTCCTCTCCAGCAGTGCTGCCGCCAGCATGCAAGTGCTGAATGACCCTCCAGGCAGCGAGCTCTTTCCTATATGGAAAGAGCCTGCCTGCCTTCGCAGCCTGGCTGGCCAGGGCCTAGGCCCAGAAGCTTCCGGTAGGCCCCAGGATGCTGCGCCTCTGGTGCAGCTACTGGGCCCCTCCCAACTGTCTGTGTATGAGGCTGCGAATCTCGCCCAGGGCCTGCGCTTTCGGAAAAGCCTAGAAGGCTGGGGAATTTCCTCGCTGCTTGGTCTGAAACTGCCTGGACCCCAAACACGAAATTGACAGCCGAGGGCTTCTCGTGATTTGTTAGGCCCACCTTCACTTAGGGCGGGTGCAGATGTAACAGGGGCCCCTTAGGCCTGCCGAGGACCTGGATCCTCGCATTCCCTCCTCCTTTACTTCGATAGTCCTCTGAGAATTCTTATGGAATAGGCTGCTTCCTTTCAGATTTCTCTCATAACTTGAGATAATTTGGGGAGCAGTCTTCATTAGTTCCTCTCTTGTGAACCACCGGTCTTCTTGAGGATCAATGTGATGTCTGAATCGCACTCGGTATTGCATCTGTGGCTTCGGCGGTCGACCCCTTCCTGGAGGCTTGGGTACAGGCATCAGGTTGTGCTCGACGATATCGTCAATGTCCACGTGTCCATCCATGGTTGGGGGCAGCATTGATCTCCTTGAGGGAAACTGGTCAGTGACAACGAGAGGTGCCAACTTGGATGCATGGAAAACAGGGTAAGTACGCAAAGTGTGTGGGAATGCGAATTACGTTTGACGGTCCATCTGGTTGATCCCCTACAATGTCTAAGATCTCCCAGGGCCCAAAGTACTGTGGCATTAGTTTGCGTGAAATCCCCAACTCTTGACCTAGTTCAGATGATTTTACCCAGACTCGTTCACCTGCCTGAAAGTTAGACTGACGTCTGTGCCTGTTCTCAGATGCAATCATGGCATCTTGAGTTTTCGTAATATGCTCTACAGCGTGTTGCAGCATCTGTTCGTATTTGACAGCGAACTCTAGGCTGCCAGGTGATGCATTTTGCTGCTGTTCAGGTAATAGAAAGTCCAGTGCTGATCTGGAACTTCTCGTCCCAGTCATCCTGACTTGGCTTGATGTAATGCCGAAGCAGGTGCTGTACTACACGATTCATCTGTTCAGCCTGGCCATTTGACTCAGGGTGGTTCCCTGATGTCATTTGGAGCCGGGTGCCCATCTGTTGGGATGTGCTTTGCCACAGTTCGCTGGTGAATCTCACGTCCCTGTCACTAACTATAGACGTCTGTAGACCGAAGTCACGTACCCAGTTATCCATAAAGAGCTTGATGATGTGGTCAGTTCTGGCTGTCTCAGGCATTGTGCGAAGCACAAGGCCTCAATAAGCCCCACTGGGCCCTGTTATCAACAAGGTCGGCCGCCCTAAGTGAAGGCAGGCCCGACCGAGGCCTATTTTGGACTTCTACGCAACTGGGGAAAATTCAGGCAGTTGCGCAGCTCCGTTTGGTTGGAAGCACCCAGGCCCAGGCTGCCTTTCATCGTATGAAACTGAGGCAGGCCCTGGGCCTGATACACAACATGGACCGAACAAAGGCTGAGGGAAGTTGGGCGCTAGTAACCACCACAGGCCCTGGGCCTGTTTCCTTTGGACTGAGGCTCAGCCTCGTGGGGCCTACCAGAAGCTTCTGGGCCGGGGCTCAGTACCGCATTACCGCACGCAGCAGCAGGCCACTTCGATATAGGGAAGGGCCTGCCCACGCATTGGACATTCGGGTACTGGCTGCATGCTGCGCAAGCGCTGCTGCGCTAACGCTGGCCAGCGCTCACGCGCTCACGGGCGAGCTGGAAGGAGCAGGCAGCCATAGCCGAGTTGCGCTGCTGTATGCTGGATGGGGCGCATGGTGGTCCTTGGGTGCATGTGGCATCTGTGAGTTGGGGAACGAGGTTGTGAGTGATACAATAGACATACCTGGTGCGTGAAGCGAATGGCATTGGCCGAGATCTGCCCGTACTTCGTGGAGCTGTTGACGTCACCAGCAGCATTGTAGATAGGCTAGATAGGATCTGCCATTTGTAGTCTGGGCGCCGAGCGCCAGATAGGATGTCGACATTGGCTCTTTGTTGATGATGATGAGACTACTCGAACGTTGTCACTTTTTTGCTGTACTATTATTTGGTGGGACTCGTGATGCAATTTTGCTTTTGGTTCGAGGTCTCGACTATCTGGTCTCATGTGTATGATGCTGCTTCGTTTTTGATGTTCGCTATCGCTCATTTTCCTCGCAATTTGGTATCTGAGTTGTGGTATGGTGCGCTCATCTGGCGCTTGTCTTCTGTCTAAGCAGTACATGCACGCGGTCTGTTGAGTGAGCGGCCGTGGGATGTGTGTAGTGAGGAGGGCGAAGGCAAGTAAGGCGACCCAGGAGAAGAGGGGTATCGCCAGGAAGGCTAATATGTGGTGATTATTGGGTGTTCGCAGTGTGATGAGAACTATCCGATGTGCGATTGATGTTGAGGTGGAACGGCGGTGCAATGCTGGTTGTGCCGAAGCAGCGATTGGTCATCACAATCAGCATCGGGTCATCTGGTGAGAATATCTGTGGTTGGGGGCAGCTAATTTGAGGTACGTTGCACCTAACCTTATCTACCCTCTTCGACATTTCTTACCGTGAGGATGTGTTATGTCTTGAGAGTCCTCTCATGTGAGGAGTCGAATGCGCTCAACCTCGAGAGTCGTTAGTGTTCACGTGGAGCATCTGGAAGGAGAGGGCGATGCTATGTGAAGGGCCCTGGATGAAGCACTGGGTCACGGTCACCATGCCAACCCAGCGGGACTAGAGCACGCATGCTTTGTTGCTTTGTCCTTTGTCTGCTCGCTGCGCTATAGAGGGGTTCTGAGGGGCAGGCCAGCCCTATGGGAAAGACGAGTTCCGGACGTCTATAAATAAGTACCGGAGGGGACCTTCCATAGGCTGTGATCGTTGTCTTGTTTGCGACGTTAAAGAATTCATGAGGACTTCCGGGGGCATCCATAAAAACATCTCTTGCTCAGCCAATCGGTCGGTGTAAGGCTCGCTGCACGCGAGGATAAAGACAGTGCAGGGCTGGCCAGCTCAGCAGGGCTCGGGGCATAGGGGTGGGCTGTGTGCACACCTTAGACACATGCTGTTCCGGATTGCTCAGGCACGCTGCCGACAAGAGACATTTAGGAAGAAGTGAGGGACGGGTAGATTTTAGACGGTAAGTTCGGGCAAGATTCCATTCTGCAAACAGACCCAGCAGATGATTCTATTTTATTTTATTTTTAGTTACATGTACAACCATTAACATCTGACGAACAACATAGTTAGAACTGTTTACTGTTTATTATGCTTTCTGTTTGTGAACTAGTCAAAGTCAAAATAGTTTTGTTTGTAGGAATTTGAACTTACCTGTTGGACCCAAATGTATATACTCTGATTTAGCCACCGATTAATTATTTAATTATTTTAAATCGGTTTGTACATCATGTTGTGGTAGGCATCGAGAGTGACCTAGTGCAGACAATGCACAGTGTTGTAGCCTATGAGCGACAGGGCGGACACTAGAGAGGACGATAGGATCTTCTGATCGGCAAGACGACCGATAGCTCATTTGGCATTAGGACTAGAGGGTGACAGATATTTGTTCCGCCAACAGAGGGAGAGACAGCAGCAGCAGCGGAGGGCTAGGGCCGCAAAGGCAAGCAGGGCATTCGTGAGCGAGGCCGCTACTTCAGCAGTCATGGCATCTGCTGCGCAACAAAGCTCTCAAGCTAGTGGTTCAAGTTTTGTAGGGTCAATGGTCGCACAAACCTTGAGTCAGTCCACTGGCGTCATGGCAAGCCAGCCAATAGTGTCGAAGCCCGAGGAGGTCGCCATGCAGCGAGCAGCTATTCGCGAGGCACAGCTACAGCAGGCGTTAGGAGAGATTAAGGCAGAAAAAGAGAAGATGGTTAGAAGAAGAGCCAAGATGCAGTGGAGACAAGCGGACGTTAGCAAGTTAGAGGAGATGGACTTTACGAACATGGATAACGATGTGAGGACCCTATGGTCCGTCCTGCTAGATGTAATAGAAATGCAGGACCTCCAGAAGGCTCTCCTTCAGGACATTCAGCAAAGTCGGGCCGTACTAGTCAGGCGAGCGCAATCAGCACCATCACCGTCTGGGCCCAGTGCCTGGCCCATTGTGCATCCTCCTCCTTTTGTCCCATCGGTGATTGGGGTATCCCCATATGTCTCTCCAGCATCGGTCCAAGCCGCTTCCCTAGGAATGTCGCTAACAAGAGGGTTCTCAGCAGGTCCTGGTGTACAGATTCCTGTACAGACAGTGTACTCCCAACCTCCGTCGCAGGTTGCCGTTACGGGGCAGCCTGCTGTCTCGCAACCTGCACAGCCGCAGGGCACACAGCCCGAGCAGCAGCAAGTGCAGCAGCCTGTTCCCCAAGGTCCACAACCTGGAGTGGGACAGGTGCCGGGACAAACACCATGGGTTCAAAAGATGGCCATCGCCTCGCCCAAACCCTTTTCAGGGGACAAGAGGGGCGAAGACCTTGACACATGGTTGAGGTCAGTGCCGGTCTATGTCAAGTGTAAACTGACCTTGCCGCACGAGGAAGTGCTTGTGGATGCCTCCTATTTAAAGGGGAGTGCAACAAGATGGTTGAGTGGGTTTAGTGCAACTACAGGGATACGGGCATGACTTCCGCGCTTGGGCAGTCAACCAGAAACTGGATGACTTCTTGAAACTGGTGGAAGACATGTGGCACAATCCTCAGGAGGCTTAGAAGGCCACTGACGCGATCCTTACTCTGAACCATAGATAGTTAAGTTAGTAAGAGAGGGCAGTAGAGCGTCTGATCTGTGTCCCTGGGTGCGCTACGACCCCCAAGTTTTACTCACCTCCTACCTTAGATGTTTTCCTATGCCTCTCCGGAATCAGTTGGCAGGTGAGGCCAACATCAACATGCACAACTTCCCCTCATTCAGCAAGAAGGCTCTAGACCTGGAGGCAAAGATAGGGCATGGACAAACACCCACAACAGACGGTAGGAAGAAGTCACTGCCTCCCAACTGGAAGGCGAAGGGTCGCATCGTGTTCGTTGACAACGATGGTTCTACCATCGAGTTGGAAAATGACTTCCAGGCGGGAGTGGGTTCAGAGGTAGGCAGCATAGAAGTTTCAGGGGGTGGAACTGTCGATGCCTCTCTCCAAAAAGGTAAGGTGACTGGTAGACGTCGTGGAGGTTCCTGGTCTAGGAGTCAAGTTGACCCGAACGCTTCTCCATGGGAGAAAGCGGTGTCGGGCGGCCGCAGGCCCGTCGACCACCCGAAATTCAAAGGATTGGGCCTTGGGTTGAGTGCCTAGGGAAGGATCAACCCGCACTTTCATCAGCCCTATCGGGAAAAATTAGGGGTGGGGAAGGGATCCCTAAAATCCCCCCCCATCGATTATAGAAATTGACCCTTGAAATCAGCATGATGAACAGCCGCGTAAGCCACGCTTGACATCTTCTATTTTCGTTCGTTGCGAGGCTGTTCCCGAAGCGGCAACTGCGGAGCGGCGGTATGGGATTAAGGCTTGGCGCCCCGCTTTTACACTCAACAATTGACGAGGAATTGGACCCTCAATTTTCATTAATTTTAATAACAAAAGTAAAACTGAGGAAAAGAATTAAAAATGATAAAAGGGAGGAAAATAACGAAATATTTGCTATTTAATTAAGTTTCATCGGAATTCATCCTTGATAAAATTGTTCTCTATTTTCATTAATTCCAATAGCAAAATTAATAATGCTCGAAAGAAATAAAAATAATAAAAGAATAGATAACAAATGATTAATTGTTATTTGATTAATTTTTATCAGAATTTATTTTTGATGAAACTTTGCCCGGAATTATTTATTTACCCCGAGACCGTTGATCCGTGCGAGTTTCCGATAATTATGAACCCATGCGTGATTTTGCCTGATTGATTTGATTACTGCCCTTGCATTAACCCGGGTGTATTGAGTGAGTGGGACTGATTTTTGAGTTAGGGCGACACGGTTTGGAGTGAGCACGGCACACCGGTTCGGAACTGGTACGGTACGGTCGTCTGTTTAATATTGGCATGGGTCTTTTGCCTCATGGTACAACATTCTGCATTGATGGTACGACGACTGGATCGGAACAGACCGGAACGCTGGTTCGGGGCCAGTACTATACTGGGTCGTTCGATGATTGGCATTTCCTGATATGGTACACCGGTCTAGTTCGGGACTGTTGCGCCTCGCTCCTTTGTCACCAACTCGGTTTTGTACCGGATTGTCGCCGCGCTACGCCACTATTTTGGTATGGTCACAGGTTTCGTGCAGGCACGGTACCTTGGTTGGGTTGCTGGTTCGATGTTGCTGCATAACACGGTAATTGACATTGGTTGGTTCTGCACTGGTATGGTAATGGTAAAGGGGGTAGCTTACTGCGGCTTGTTCCTGTTTATCAGGCTCGGACATAGGCATGGGACTGAAGCAGCATATTATGGGGCAGCTGATCCAATTAGGTTGTGTAATGGTCACAGATTCGGCATTGGAACGCATATTGTGGAACTGCTACGAATTACTCAGGATGTTGCCGCGCGATGCTGCTGTCACGGCTCACTTGTGTACCCCGAGACACCTGGCGTCCACGTTGGCCCTAAAGAGGCCCTTTTTTCCTTGACTCGGGGTGCTTGTGCCTTACTGAGATTTCTGCAGCATTCCCTGCTGGTGCTGTTGGGCTTGCATGGACCGCGCTGGCGCGGTGGCCTGGCCAGGTACCTTCGGTCCGTTGAGGCCAGGGCCAGGCCAGCCGCCTCTGGTACCATGGGATATAGGGCGGAACAACGGAGTACAGGGGACATTCGGCAGCTGGGCGACCAGGGAGAACAGGGACTGCAGCGCGCGAACTGGGTCAAGAGGGAACGCAGCGAGCCAGTGCGACCGGAAGGCGGACCAGAAGACTGCAGCGGAGACGGTGTTGGATCGTGCCTGTTCGCGTGAGGAAGCGGGCTGAGGTCATGGCGTGCGTGGGAGCTGCAGTGAGATGGAGTCTCCCTCCCCCAAATCCGTGGAGTAGGTGAGTGAGTGAGAGAGTGAGAAAGAGGGAGAGACTGTGCACAGACAGACAGAGAGAGAGAGAGAGAGAGAGAGAGAGAGAGAGAGAGAGAGAGAGAGAGAGAGAGAGAGNAGAGAGAGAGAGAGAGAGAGAGAGAGCGGCCCTGTTGGGGGAAAAGGAGGCAGCCCACGTTTCCCCTTACGTGCGCTGCGTGAGAAGCTATGATCAAACGGTGATCTGTCGACCAGACTGCTCGCTGCTGGCGGGGGTGTTATTTACGGTGATCAGCCAGTGAGGCTGGCTGCCGCCGGCGGAAGTGTTTATTTATGGTGATCTCACAACAGGCAGCCGCTGCTGAAGAGAGCTTTTGCTTTTAGTGCCTTGCTAAATCAGGCAACTCGCCGCCGACGGAAGGGGCTTACTTTCAGTGGTATCAACGGTCTCCCCGATGTGGCAAGCATTTCAGTTGTTGGCACGCACGTGCACTTTGGCAGATGAGTCGAACAAGCCTGTGAATGGCTGTTGCTGAAACATGGTTCTTTTGAGTCTTTTTTTTGGGAAGCGCCTTCGGTCGGGGACCCAGCTCTTGCGAGCCCTTTGACACGCGTCCCCGGGTTTTGGGGTAGTAAGTGTTAATTACCCCCCCAACAATAAATAGATACGAATAGAAATAACCAAACCACATCAACAAAATGCCAATACCAAGCGGCAGCTTCAAACCCGAAATGGCGCTTGACACACTCCGAGGGCGGCGAAAGTGAATTTAGCCGCAACTTCGGATTCTGGTGAATCAAACTGATGCTCCACTTCTTGTGAGTAATGGCTGTGTGATTGTTCGGCTCTTACTTTGAAAAAGACATTGATTGATTCAAATTTCACAGAGTTTGTTCTAACGAACCCTCTAAAAATTTTGTAGCATGAAACGGCATCCTAAACCCTTGCATTTTGATGGCTTGGCGGTCCCTAGCATCCCTTGCAGATTGAGCCCGCGAGATACTCTCCGGCTTAACTAAGGTGATCATCGACGATCCATTTCAGATTACTTAATCTTATCACAGCCCCACAGGCAGTGAAGGACTTCGAGCATGACACTCATAATGGTTGTGTAGGAGGTCAGTGTCGAAACCAACAACCTACTGGTCGCTGAGGACCTCTGAAGCGGGTATAGCGAGTGACAGGTGTTGTAGCCCCTGGCTTCAGCGAATGGCCTCCCTGGGTTTCCTCACAGCGGGTCTCGTGTGGAGAGATCGGTACACCCGGCAGGCTTGTAGCTGATGTGGCCAATATGGCCATAATTAGTTTAAGTGTCGGAACAAGAAGGTGACCGAGAAGATCCCGCCTACGATGGGGTAGGCGTTGGGATCCTCCGCTCCCGTAGGTAGCGACGTGGCCAGTAGTTCTGGCACTGCTCCCAGAAACGCGTCGGACCAGTAGGAATAGTAGTTGTTCCTGCTAGGGTCGAGGTGGTGGACACACCCTCACCATCTCGAGTGATGGCCCAAGCTACTGATTCCATTGTCATCCCGCGGATACATTCAGACCCATCAAGCGTTTGTTCGATGAATGTGTTCGAGTCCTTAGAGGAGCTAGAGGAGGAGTGGTCTACATCAGACCCGCTAGCTTCTTGGACGACATTGGCTAAAGCTCCTAGGAGTGAGATGTTGGTCAGCGAGGTAGGCATCGGCGGCCGCAAGGCCGGTGCCTATTATGACACTTGCTCGACACAAAATTTCATTAGTCGCGCGTGCGTTGAGAGGTTGCGCTTACACGGGCGAGTGCAGCACCTGAGTCGACGTGTGGAGTTAAGTTGTGCCAACAAACAGCGCATGGTAGTCAACGACTACCTTCAGGACGTTGAGTGTTGTTTCCCGGACGTGCGAGGGGAACTGAGACATCGCGTCTCGTTCCTAGTCAGCGATGATCTCCCAATGGACCAATGGACATTTTGTTGGGTATGTACTATCTTCCGGTTGCACAGCCCCAGTTTGACTGGGACCAAAAGTGGTCAAGCACATTTTGCCAGGTGGGGGGACCGCCAAATTAATGTAAGTTTAAGGCTAGTAGTCTGAACGAGTCCTGCGGATGCATGTGTGCGGTTGCATTCTATAATTATTATAAGCAAAATCCGAAGGAGGGTATGTATCTAGTTTATGTCTCTGTAGCAGGTGAGCCAATGAAAATGTCGTCGGAGATAGAGGGAGTAGTCGCTAAATACCCTGATCTATTTGAAAAGCCGAAAGGGGTTGTTGAGAAGGAGGTTGTCCACGCGTTAGAGATTATCCCAGGATCTAGTATTCCAAAGGGTAGGATCTATCGGATGTCTCCAAGCAAGCTTGATGAGCTCCGCCGGCAACTCAAGGAACTCGTAGAGAAGGGTTGGATCTGGCCGAGTGTCCCCCCTTATGGATCTTCAGTCCTATTTGTACCAAAGAAGGGGGCAACTTTGAGGATGTGCATTGACTATAGGGGCCTCAATGCCATCACTGTCAAGAACCGAGAGGCCAAACTCACACTTCTCCCCGTCTATCTTGAACTTGTGTTGCCGAAGGAGGCCGAGAACCTTATTTAGGTGAGCGACATGCTCATCGTACACGATGACAAACGTGTCTAAGTAGTCATGAAAAATCCGATTCATCACGTGCTGAAAGGTGCAAGGAGCATTGCAAAGGCCGAAAGGCATCACCCCAAACTCGTACAGACCATACCTGGTCTGAAATGCGGTTTTGTGTTGATCCTCGGGCCGGATTGCAATCTGATGGTACCCGGACTTTAGATCCACCCCATGGGAGTGGACAGACAGGTGTGAGGCTGCCTTCAAACACCTGAAGCATGCTTTGACACACACTGAGGTCTTGAATCTTTCTGATCCTAGCAAGTCGTTTATAGTCACCACGGATGCTAGCCAATATGGCATAGGCGTCGTGCTCGCGCAGCAGGAGGGGCCAAAGTTGAGGCCTGTAGAGTACGTGTCCAAAAAGATGCCCTCTCAGAAGTTGGCTAAGTCCACCTATGAGAAAGAGCTCTATGCGGTCTATAAAGCGCTAACCCATTGGAGGCATTACCTCGTTTGGTGGTTTTTCTACGCCAGGAATGATCATCAGACCCTGAGGTGGATGAGAACCCAGCCTGTGCTCTCTGATGCGCTGAAACGCTGGATCGAAGTCATTGAGCAGTATGACTTCGAACCCCAGTATCTCAACGATGAGGACAACGAAGTTGCTGATGCGTTGTCGCGTAGGCGATATTTCTCGGGTGCGTTGATCACTGAGTTTGGGCTTGCGGATGATGTTACTCGTTCTTTGGTGGAAGCCTATCGTGAGGATCCGTTTATGGCCAAGATCATACGTAGACTCGAGGCGAAGGACAAAGCGACTTCAGCCAAGTTTGAGTTGGTCAACGGCCTGCTGTTCCTTGAGAAGGCCGGGAATAAACGTTTGTGTGTGCCCAATCGGGAGTCTTTGCGTAGTTTATTTCTAGGTGAGGGTCACGATGCCACAAGATATTTTTTTGGTTATAAAAAGACTGCAGCCAACTTGCTGCAGCAGTTCTGGTGGCCCACAATGATGAGAGACGCCAAGCTGTACGTGGGGACTTGTCAGGTATGTCAGAGAGACAAGCCACGTACACAGTCCCCTCTTCGGCTTCTCAAGCCCCTTCTGATTTCAGAAAGGCCCGGTGAGAGCCTGTCTATGGACTTCATGGACACACTGGTCACCAACAAGAATGGAATGCATTATATCTATGTCATTGTGGATAGGTTTAGTAAGTATGCTAGGTTAGTCGCTATGCCTGCGACATCCAAAACGAAGTATGTGATTAGACTGTTCAAGGAGAACTGGGTTAGGGAGTTTGGGCTTCCTAAGTCTATTGTTAGTGACAGGGATGTCAGATTCACAAGTGAATTATGGAAGGCTGCAGCTGCAGAACAGGGTACACAACTGTAGATGACCTCCGGGAACCACCAAGAGGCAAATGGCCAAGCAGAGCAACTGAACCGCGCTGCACAACACCTGGTGTGGCACTACATCAAGCGTAATCAGGTGGACGGGGATGAGAAACTTGCTCTCATCGCCAGCCTGTAGGGTACACAACTGTAGATGACCTCCGGTTTCTGGACACTGTGATACTATCTGGCCTTCAATGTGATTGTGCATTCTGAACATTGTCATCTCGCTATTGCTCATTTTCCTTACAATTTGGTATCGGAGCTGGTTCAAACTGCGCTTCATCGGTTCTTCGCAATAACTGTTTGGTGATTCGCATGAGGTGTGGGGCAGTGATAAGGCTTGGGCGGTGAACGATTGGCGGCCCAGGGTCGTGTGGGCGCACCAGGAAGCTATGTGGTGACATTAGGCGTGTACGCTGGATGATGAGAGCTCGCTGATCTGGCATTTATGCCGAGGTGGAACTGCATTCTGCTGTGGGTTGTGCCGGGGCAAAGACCGGTCATCATAAGCGCACATCAGGTTGCCGGTGAGAAATCTGTGGTTGGGGGCAGCATTATGAGGTTCGTTGCTCTCTTCCTTCTACCCTCTTCATTGCTT
Organism: Chara braunii; assembly: GCA_003427395.1. Taxonomy (NCBI): domain Eukaryota; kingdom Viridiplantae; phylum Streptophyta; class Charophyceae; order Charales; family Characeae; genus Chara; species Chara braunii. Next base: position 820,277 of record BFEA01000512.1, on the reverse strand, counting down.
CTTACCGTGAGTTCTGTCTTTAGATCACACTCCACTGTAGCTCATGAGTGAAGTTGTTAGTAGTGAGGAGGAGTTAGTGGAAGATCTTAGGGTTACTCGCAGAACTGCTCTCAGTCGACCTTTGACCTTCCTGGAGATAGGTCCAGGAGAGGAAAGGAGGCTGCGGAGAGAAGCTAGGGAGAGGGCGACATTGCGGAGGACAAGGGACGTTGAGGCCAGCGCCAGGGCTAGGAGCATAGCTAGCACAGGTTTGGCCATGGCTACCTCCTCTACCATGTCACAGGCCTCTTCACAGGCCACTTCATCAGGAGTCAGCCAGAGTACTCAAGGCTCATAAGTCAAATTGTTGGCGTGCAAGTCAGCCAGGTGCCCCCGCTCACTCCGGATGATTATGAGATCCTCCAAACGGAAGCTCTTCATGATGAGTTGCAGCGGCAACTGAGAGAAGTAGAAGAGAGAAGAGAAAGGGCTAGATTGAGAAAAGTCAGATTAGACACTAGGTTGCAGGAGCTAAGACGACTAGAAGAACTAGATGATGCAACGTTAAATCCTGTTGATCGGTCACTGCGCAACTCGCTACTTTGTGTGGCAGAAACGCAGGTAGTTCAGCAGGAATTGTTGGCTGAACTACTGGCAGGCCAAAAACGAATTCTGGCTGCACTTCAGGGGCCTCGCCCAGTCATAAGGCAGCCCCAGTTCCCTGTAGTTCCGCCTTCGGTTGCAGGTCCTTCAGTGACGCCGTCGCCGATAGGGCAAACCTTCTCGCCTAGGTATGGCTTGCCTCTCTCAGGCAGACAACCAGTAGTTAGTGGACCGGTCCTTAGAGCTTCTTCTGTACCATCCACGATGGTGGTAACTACAGTCCCATCATCAGGACAGGCCCAGGTGAGCGTGTAGCAACCTGTCTCAGTGGCTATGCAGCCACTGCAGCAATCACCTGGGCTGATGCAGCCTATGCAGTGGATGCCCAAGATACCCTTGCTGAGTCCTAAGCCCTTCTCTCGCTACACGAAGAAGGATGAGGACTTGGATACCTGGGGGAGGACAGTGCCTACCTATGTGAGGCACAAGCTCACCAGGCCAGAGCAGGAAGTTATAGTTGTTGCTTCTTTTTTAGAGGGATCAGCAGCGCGTTGGTTGAATGGGTTAGTAGAGCAACAGGGCTACGGTCAAAATTTTGATGCCTAGGACCAGACCCAGACATTGGAAGACTTCGTACAGTGTGTGTATAATAGGTGGCATGACCCTCAAGGGGCACAAAAGGCCACCGACGCAATTAACAATCTTTGTGCCAAAAGGTACAAGAATGTTCGTGAGATCACGAACACCGTAGAACGTCTACTCGTGGTGCCTGGTGTGCGCTACGACCAGCAGGTACTCCTCACGGATTACTTGAGATGTCTGCCTTCAGAGGTTAGGACTAAGCTCGTGGATGAGGCCTACGTCGACCAACATAACTTCGCATCTTTTAGCAAGAAAGCCTTAGATATAGAGGCAAAGCTTGGGTTTGCGCATCAGAGTCAGGGAAATGGTAGGAAGAAGAGACTTCCCCAGGACTGGAAAAAGAAAGGTCAACTTATGTTCGTAAACCATGGTGGTTAGGCGACAAAAATTGACGACTTCCCAGACTATGGGGACAAGACAGAGCATGATGGGGCCAGCGAGACTTCGGATGGCGGAGTTGTGGCTCCTATAAAGGAAAAGGCTAGGGGGACCGGGAAGAAGAAGGTAGGCCGGTCTACGGATCAATGCGACCAAGGAACACTCGCATGGGTAAAACTTGGTTTAGATTACGAGGTGTGGAGGGACCGAGTTGCCAGGGGCACACGCATGAACTGTGGCAACTATGGCCACACGTCGAGGACTTGTCGAGGCAAGAAGGTCACGACGATGGTAGCCGCTCCAACGGCAGTGGGCTTATCATTGAACCCTAGAAATGCTTCTGCGGGCACTTTGCAGGGAAACACCTCGGGCCAGTAGGAATGTTAGTTGCTCTTACTCGTGCTGAAGTGGTAACGTTGCCTTCCCCACTTCAGGCGTTGGCCAAGGCTAGTGACCCAAAAATCACCCCGCAGACACATTCAGACCCACCGACACTCTGTTCGAGAGATGTGTCTGAGTCCTTAGAAGAGTTACAGCCTGAGTGGTCAGGGAAGGACCCCAGAGACTTTTGGACGATGATTAGTAGAGGTCCTAAGGGTGAACATTTTGTGGTAGAGGTCAATGTAGGTGGCCGCAAAGTGGGTGGCTTCGCAGACATAGGCTCTACACGAAATTTCATTAGTTGTGCTTGTGTGGATAGACTGCGCTTAGGGGACCAAGTGCAGCGGCTTAGCAGAACTGTAGCTTCTACGATAGCCAACAAGCACCAAATGGTAGTTAAAGACTATGTCAAGGACGTAGTTTGTTCCTTCTCTTATGGAGGAGGAGAGGTGAGACACAAAATCTCATTCCTCGTTAGCGACGAACTGCCCTTTGATATGTTACTAGGCATGTACTACCTCGAGGTCGCTCAGCCTCAGTTTGATTGGGACAGGTTAACAAGCTGCCCAATGGTAGGACCGATAGACCGCAAAAGTTTAAAGCTAGCAGCCTAGTGGAAAACTACGGCTGCATGTGTGCCTCCTCTTTCTATAACTACTATAAGCAGAATCGCGAGAAGGGCATGTATCTAGTCTTTGTCTTTGAGAAAGGGGAGGCTGTAAAAACAACCCCGGAGAGAGAATCAGTCGTCGCGCATTATTCCGACCTTTTCGAGGAGCCCACAGGCGTGGTGGCAAGGGAGGTTGTCCATGCGATAGAGGTTGTCCCAGGTAGTAAGGTGCCTAGAGGACGAATCTATAGGATGTCTTCTGCGGAGTTGGATGAGCTCCGCCGCCAGCTCAAGGAGCTCACAAAAAAGGGATGGATTCGGCCTAGTACCTCTCTTTATGGTGCACCAGCCCTATTTGTCCCTAAGAAGGGAGGTACACTGAGGATGTGCATTGATTATAGGGGCCTCAATGCCATCACCGTTAAGAACGCGGAGCCCCTACCCCGCATCGACGACCTCTTGGATAGAGTGCAGGGATGCCGGTACTTCACAAAGATAGATTTGAAGTCCGGATACGATCAAATTGCCAATAGACCTGAGGACCAGCACAAAACTGCCTTCCAGATCATGTACGGTCTGTACGAGTTTGTGGTGATGCCCTTTGGCCTATGCAATGCACCTGGAACATTCCAGCACGCAATGAACAAGATTTTTCACGAGTACTTAGACAAGTTTATCGTTGTATACCTCGACGATATTCTTATCTTTAGTAGGACTGTAGCGGAGCACGCCACTTAAAAATAGTGCTAGGTCTCCTAAGACAACACCAGTACAAGGTAAACTTGGAGAAATGCGAGTTCGGTCGCACCAAGATCTTGCACTTGGGTCATGAAATCTCTGCGGATGGGTTGGGGCCGGACGATGCCAAAGTGGCCAGCATATGGGACTGGCCTCGACCTCAGACTGTTACTGAGGTCCGATCGTTTTGGGGGATGACGGGCTACTATCGTCTATTTGTTAAAAACTATAGTACTATAGCTTCCCCATTAACTAATCTAACTCGACTTGACACCCCTTGGGACTGGACTGAAGAGTGTGAAGCAAGCTTAAGGAATTAAGATTCCGGATCCTGATAAGCCATTTGCCGTGACCACATACGCCAACCAATATGGCATAGGCGCGGTCCTTGCACAAAAGGAGGGGCCAAAGTTGAAACCCATCGAGTGCACGAGTAATAAGATGCCGTCTCAACAGCTAGCAAAGTCCACATATGAGCGTGAGCTCTATGCCCTCTACAGAGTGCTGGTCCATTGGAGACACTACCCCCTAGGCAGATTTTCCTACTTGAGATCTGACCATGAGACCTTGCGTTGAATCAAGACACAGTCTGTACTCTCTAACGCACTCAAGCGGTGGACTCAAGTGATAGACATGTATGACTATCAACTTGATCCAATCAAGGGAGAGTACAACAAAGTAGTTGATGCACTATCACGACGAGCATATTACCTGGGCGCGCTAGTAACTGAATTTGGCATATCTGACGATCTAACTCGATTTGTGGTGGAAGTCTATCAACAAGATTCCGTTATGTCTGAGATCATCCGTAAGTTCAAAGAGAAGGATAAAGTAACTTCTGACGAATTTACGATGGTAGATGGTTTGTTGTTTCTTGAAAAGGCAGGGAATAAAAGACTGTGTTCCTAACAGTGAGTCTTTGCGTAGTTTACTTTTAGGGGAATGTCATGATGCAACTGGTCATTTTGGCTATAGAAAGACATCAGCTAACCTAGTACAGAGTTTTGGTGGCCCACAATGATGCAGGATACAAAGAAATATGTAGAGACCTGCCAAGTTTGTCAACGTGACAAACCAAGGACGCAGGCACCTTTGGGATTGATTAAACCCCTGCCTATTCCTGTTGGACCTGGGCAGAGTGTGTCCATGGATTTCATGGATACTCTCGTGACCAGCAAGAGTGGAAAATCGCATATATTTTATTATTTGTCATTGTGGATAGATTTACTAAATATGCAAGACTGATTGCTATTGCAAGGAAAATGAGCGATCACGAACATCAGAAACCAAGCAGCATCATACACATGAGACCAGATAGTCGAGACCTCGAACCAAAAGCAGAATTGCATCGCGAGTCCCACCAAATAATGGTACAGCAAAAGCTCGTAAGTGACAATGTTCGAGTAAGTATCATCATCATCAACAAAGAACCTATGTCGACATCCTATCTGGCGCTCGGCGCCCAGACTACAAATGGCAGAACCTATCTAGCCTATGTACAATCCCGCTGGTGACGTCAACAGCTCCACGAAGTATGAGCAGATCTCGGCCAATGTCGTTCGCTTCACGCACCAGGTATGTCTATCGTATCACTCACAACCTCGTTCCGCAACTCACAGATGCCACATGCACCCAAGGACCACCATGCGCCACATCCAACATACAGCATCGCAGCTCGACTATGGCTGCCTGCTGCTTCCATTTCGCCCGTGAGCGCGTGAGCGCTGGCTAGCGTTTGCGCAACATGCAGCCAGTGCTCGAATGCCCAATGCGTGGGCAGGCCCTTCCCTATATCGAAGTGGCCTGCTGCTGCGTGCGGTAATGCGGTACTAGGCCCCGACCCAGAAGCTTCCGGTAGGGCCCACGAGGCTGAGCCTCAGTCCCAAGGAAACAGGCCTAGGGCCTGTGGTGGTTACTAGCGCCCAACTGCCCTCAGCCTTTGTTCGGTCCATGTTGTGTATCCGGCTCAGGGCCTGCCTCAATTACATACGGTGAAAGGCAGCCTGGGCCTGGGTGCCTCCAACCAACTGGCGCTGCGTAGCTGCCTGAAATTTCCCCGGTTGCGTAGAAGTCCAAAATAGGCCTCGGTCAGGCCTGCCCTCACTTAGGGCGGCCAACCTTGCTGATAACAGGGCCCAGTGGGGCTTATTGAGACCTTGTGCCTCGCATTCCCTCCTCCATACTTCGCTAGTCCTCTGAGAAGTTCATTCAATCTGGCGCTTTCCTTTCTGCAGCAACTTCTCATAGTGGGCGACAACCTATGGAGCGGTTTGCATGAGTTCCTCCCGTGTGAACCATCTATCCTCCTTTGGATCAGTGTGATGTCTGAACCGAACTCGGTACTGCAGCTTCGGCTTCGGAGAACGTCCCTTGCCTGTCGCTCTTGCTACTGGCATTTCTCTATGATCCACGATGTCGTCGATGTCGACCTCTCCATCCATGGTTGAGGGCAGCATTGAGCGACGAGAAGGAAACTGGTCAGGTTCCCTGAAAGGTGCGAGCTTGGAGGTGTGGAAAACAGGGTAAGTGTGAAGGTGACCAGGGTTCTGAATTACATATGAAGGCCCATCCGGACCATCCCCAACGATATCTAGAACCTCCCAGGGTCCGAAGTACTGAGGCATGAGCTTGCGGGAGATCCCGTGCTCCTGACCCGGTTCTGAGACTTTACCCAGACTCTGTCCCCTACCTGGAATGTAGATGGGCAATGCTTATTGTCAGAATCTATCATCGCTGCCTGTGCCCTGTGCATCTGTTCTACTGCCTGCTGCATCATTTGTTCATATCGATATGCGAACTCTAGTGTACCAAGTGCAGCAGTCAGCTGGTTCTCAAGTAATAGGAAGTCAAGGGGTAGTCTAGACTTGAACGTAGGTAGGAGACGGTTAGGGCTCACCCCAGTGGCGCTGTGCACAGCGTTGTTGTACAGGCTGGCGATGAGAGCAAGTTTCTCATCCCCGTCCACCTGATTACGCTTGATGTAGCGCCACACCAGGTGTTGTGCAGCGCGGTTCAGTTGCTCTGCTTGGCCATTTGCCTCTGGGAGAAATGCACCAATATAACACCAATGACGAATCGTAACACTGAAAACCAATGTCAATGAGAGCTTGCTCTCGCCACCACCACCATGAGTGTCCAGGCCCCATCTCCCTAATTGGCGCTCGGCGCCCAGCCTACTTTCTACACAGCTACAGTCTGCCTACTAATTGACAATTCAATTGTTGACGTCAGCAGCCCACGAAGTACTTGAAGATGTCGCCCAATGCAGACCATCGCCAATACCAGGTATGTGCCCTCACATCATTATCATCATCATTTTTCTCTCTCTCCCCTGACTTACTCCCACGTCTTCCCTCTGTACAACCGAAGACCACCCCTGCGCCTCACTGTAGTCCAAGCCCGTCCAGCTATGGAGGCTGGGCTACGGCGCTGCCCTCAGCAGCGCCCTGCTCCCTGCACGACCGCACGCGCTTAGCACCTTGCCTCTCAGCGCCAGCAGCAGCCCACGAGCGTCCGCTCCAGCAGCGCTGCCGCCAGCATGCAAGTGCTGAATGGCCCTCGAGGCAGCGAGCTCTTTCCTATATGGAAAGAGCCTGCCTGCCTTCGCAGCCTGGCTGGCCTGGGCCTGGGCCCAGAAGCTTCCGGTAGGCCCCAGGATGCTGCGCCTCTGGTGCAGCTACTGGGCCTCATTCGGTTGGGCCTCCCAACTGTCTGTGTATGAGGCTGCGAATCTTGCCCAGGGCCTGCGCTTTCGGAAAAGCCTAGAAGGCCGGGGAGTTTCCTCACTGCTCGGCCTGTGTTTCCTTCAACCAACTGGCTCGACGAAACTGCCTGGACCCCAGACACGAAATTGACAGCTGAGGGCTTCTCATGATTTGTTAGGCCCGCCTTCACCTAGGGCGGGCACAGATGTAACGGGGGCCCCTTAGGCCTGCTGAGGACCAGGATCCTCGCATTTCTCTTTATCTTGAAGTTGCATCGTTTGCATTGTTTTTCTCAGACGGTTGTGGTGAAACGTGCTTATTTAATAATAATTAATTTCGTATCTAATTATTCAATATTTACGTATATGTAGGTGGTTCATGTCCGAACAACCAATTTGACGTCGCTGGAGCTGAGCCTGACTCTGATGGCACCGAGCTATCTCAATCTGTCGCTCTTGTCGGACCGCTTTGCACCGAGTTCGGTGTCTCCGAGAAGCGTCTCTTCCGAGCTGTTGCAACGGCCATCCATGGTCAGGCAGTCGGGACAGAGGGGCGAGGAGGACCGCCTGCCAAGCAGCAAGAAAAGCTCGCTGGATTTTGACAGAGACATTCCTGGCGGCGGCGGCGGTGGTGCGCTACGGATGTCCCCTGCCGTGGAACCGATCCAATCGAGCCAGCAGCAGCCGGGTGCATCTTTGCAGAGCAAGGAGGCGAAACAAAGACCTCTCAGACCCTCACGATCGCTGCCGCCAATTCAACGCATGGAGTCGTTATTGGATTCATCTCCGGTGGTGGTCAAGTCACAAACGGCGGGCGGGGGGGGAGGAGGAGGAGGAGGAGGCAACAGCACCGGTGGCGGCTTGGACATCGAGCCATCGCGAACACACTTGTGGCTGCAAAGCGTCGTTCCACTTGGGTAAGTTTTTGGTTATCCTTCCTCCTTTTTCTCTCGTGCAAAAGAGATAAGTCCTTATTTCACATTTGTCCTCCGTCTGGTTTATGAATGCGTCAATAAATGTAGCAGAGAGCAGCTCATCTCAAATGTCTTTCTTGGAAGTTTCTCCTGGCCCTGTCTTTTTTTTTTTTTTTTTTTTGGGAAAAATTGCCTTGTTGGACCCGTTTTTTTTCTTTTTTTCTCTCTAGAAAACACAAAGCCGGTTCTATTCTGGGGTCGTCAGTCCGGTTGCTTGTCACTGGCAAGCATGTTTGTACAGCCAATGAGGGGGAAAATACAAGAACCACGAGGATCAGCCTTGCCCTTGTGGCACTAGCCGCCTAAGCAAGGAGGGGCCGCTGCGGAGCACCCCACCCCCCAAGCCATGACCGTTCTTCGCGGGTTGTTCTGCCTATCAGGAGGTTTTCTAGCAGCACCCAGCCATGCGGCAGGAGAACCTCCTGAAAAGGATGGAGCGCGGGCGAGGGGTGTACCTGGCAGAGTCCCTCAGGCAGAATGTCACCCATCCATCGCGACGTCTCTAACTCGTTGGTAGTTTGGTCGCAAGTCTACACTACTCGTGTCCAGTCTCTATATGCCACAATTCCTCTGCTTGTCTACATACTAAGGCTACTATTCTGTTGCCGTTACCATTCGTCTGTGTCTCCGGCTACATATCAACTGTCAAATGTTATCCAGTATTTACTATTTACGGAGGTCTTCCCTCTCTATTCCCCTATTCTGCCTAATGACCTTCTGCAGTTTTGTACATCTGGCGGTAGCATTGGAAGTGTTGCTTGCACCAGCATGCTCCTTACTTCCCTCCTTTGGCTGCTCCCAAACCCCCTTGGCATCCTTATGTTTGTATTTAATGTTTTTGTCTTTCTGTGTTTGCAATGTCAGCATTGTCAGTTTTTTTTTGTTTTTTTGTTGTTGTTTTTTTCCGGTTCGCCGAGGAGTGTTTCGTCACCGTACTAATTTACATGTAAATAGAAATTTTGGGTATTGTACGTTCATAATTCGTTGTTGGAGTGTTGATTAGTAGTTGATATGTTATGTTATAATTTTTATTATTTTCATATTACTTTCACTCCTTGGTTAACTGAACTTAAATCTCTCTCTCTCTCTCTCTCTCTCTCTCTCTCTCTCTCTCTCTCTCTCTCTCTCTCTCTCTCTCTCTCTCTCTCTCTCTC
>BFEA01000512.1:792700-804335 GCA_003427395.1 Chara braunii | reverse complement strand
CTCTCCTGCCCCCCCCCCCCGTTTTGTAGGGGACAGTAAATTTAAAGAATGACGAGCGTTATAAGAGGTGGCTGGCCGTTTCACAAGTGAAGATGCAGTAAAGCACATTTTGTAAAACGTCTCATTGTGAATTAGCGTAGAGAAATGTCGGTTTACCAGATTTTGAGATGTTGACAACGCTTGCGTTGTTGTGCTTTTTTCTTCTTCGTCAATATTCAAAGCTTCGTTCAGGAGATGGTGGTGTACGCGTTGTACGATGCGAAGTCCATGTATGCATATGGTTAAAACATCGGCAGTTAGTTATCTAGCTGCTTCGGATGTTTAGCAGTGTCTCTACTCGTTACATATTTTTCGAGTTGCAACAGATTATGCTTCTCCCTATCGACCCTGACGTCTTCTTCCTCCCGCTCCTCGTGCCTCTCCTCTCGTTCTTCCTGCTACTCCTCTCCTTCCTCCTGCCTCCTCTTCTCATATTACTCCATTTTCTCCTCTTTGCTACTCTTCCTCGCCCTTCTCCTCCTCCCACCAGTGTCCCCTTTTTTGTCCTCCTCGTCCTCCCCCTACCCGTCATCTGTCCTCCTCTGCCCTCCTCCTCACTCTTCCTCCTCATCCCCATTCCCCTCCTTCTCCCCCTGTCGTCGTCATCGTCGTCGTCCTCCTCCTCCCCATCCTTTCTTCCTCTGCTTCTCCTTCTTATCTCTTTCTTCCTTTTCTTCTCACTGCCATTTCGTTACAATTAACAAAATATTAACCATATTATTATGATTGTATTATTATTGCATGATGATATCGACTGTTAAATTTTGAGTGCTTTTCCCGGGGGTTTTGCACATGAGCAGTCTTTTACTATGGCTGAGGTTGAACAAGCCTCGTCCCATTTGGTCCCAAATTTAAAATTTCTCTTTTTTTTTTATCTTGTCAATGACCCTGGAAGATCTGGTACGGGTCCCATTTGGTCCCAAGTTTTCTCTTTTTCTTGACCAAATACGGAAGATCTGGTACGGGTCGCTCGACCCCATTGGTCCCAAATTTTCTCTTTTTCTTGTCTCTGACCAAATACGGAAGATCTGGTACGGGTCAGGTAATCCCGTATTGCCTATGGCATTTGTTCAAAGGTGGTCTGTGGGACTGTGACAGCTAAACCCTAAAATTACACTGCCCATTTGTTTGCAGTACGAACGTGCAAAACCCCCCAACGAGCACTCAAAATGTAAGCGTAGGTTTCAACATCCAATTAACATATTTTGTTGATTTCAATGAAATGGTAGTTTTCTTTTCCTCCTCCCTCGTCCTTGTCTTTCCCATCTTCCCGTCCTCCCTTGCCATTCCCTGCGCAGCTGAACGGAATACTCGTGAACGTGAGATGCTGGTGGGATAATTGTCCGGACGTGTTCGGCAGGGCCGATCCGCTACAAGATGATGGCACGTCCGCTTCCCTCGTCCAGCGACGTCGAAAATCGTATGCCCCAGGAACAAATTTGCGGGAGCGGAACAAATTTGGGAATTACAAATTATTACACCAAATTACATGCCGTCTTCCTCCCTGTCGCGACGTCCATCCTCCCTTCCCTCTCCTTCTCCCTCTGCCCCACCCCACCCCCTTGCCTCCTCTATGCCTTGTTCGGTCCCTCTCGTTCTCCTTTCTTCCTCCTCCTCTGCCTCCATTACCCGTCTCCTTCTGCGCTGTGCATATTCCTCCTCCTCCTCCTCTATCTCCCAACTAGTCGGTCACGTTCTTCTCATCTTGTCCTCCTGCTTGTCGCCCTCCTCCCCGTTCTTTTTCCCATCCCTCCTTCTCCTCTGCCTTGGACTCAGCTGCTGCCCTTGATGTGATAGGGATGTGGTCCTCCGGTGTGCTTGCCTGGAAATTGCCATGGCTGATACTTCTTCATGGGGTCCAGCTTCTGTCACTCCCTTGGCAGGAAACAAAACAAAACAAAGCCCAGCCCAGCCCAGCCCAGCCCAGCAGTACGCATGCGCCGGTTTGCTTTTTTCTCTTTTGGGGTGCAGGGCATTTCCAGCCCTGGAGAAAAGTGCGTCAGAAGTGCTGGTGGCTGAAGGTGGCATGATTTATCACTAAGTTGAGTATCATTGGTTAGGGGACTCTTCGGGCTGTAGAGGGTCCGGTTGAACCGGGATGGCCCTTGTGGCATGATTTAAATAATGAAGAGCTACTTCTCTTCTCTTATACTTGCGCGGCGTGACACAGTCCCGCGAGACCCTTTTCCCTGTTGGGCCTGGGGGGGCTGTGTGGGGCGAGGTTCCCCTTGGGGCCATCTCATCAGTTTTTTTTTTTTTGCCTGTCGTTTTGTAGGTGGGCACGAAGGTTCCACGTGCTGTTTGCCATGTGGGGCATGTTCGAATACAAGTCCATTGTGCAAGGACCCGTGAAGTCGTTGCTTCCCAGTTGATTCACTTTTTTTTTTTTTTTTTTTTTTTGATGGAATCAAACTTTGTATTGCAAAGGCTGAAAAGGAGGCTGGGAGTTCTCACAAGCAACCCGGAAGTATTTGGGGCCATTACACATCGCAACTTTTTTAATTCAGTAGATTTTGTTACTTTGCTTTCAGTAGATCTGCTTTCTTTTGTTGTTTTCTACAGCCAGGGGGCCTCATGGCATGCACTAAAGACAAAAAATATGGCGGTGTATCTTTCCATCTTCCAGCGGAAGATCCAGTTTAACTTTTGCCCGTTTATCCCGTTAGGGCCTTGCTCCATTGCTCATGACGTGCACAAAAGCCAAAAGAGTGGATTTGTTGGCTTTTTTTTTTTTTTTTTTTTTTTTTTTGTGATTCGTTGGCTTTTCTTCTTTTCAGTAGATTTGTTTTTTGTTCGGCTTTTTCTGAGTAGTCAGAGTAGGGGCAATGCAATAATCCCACAGCCAGCGTGTATCATCCCGTGCACAAAAGACAAAAAATATGGCTGTGGATCTGTCGAACGTCCCTCCAGTACTCGGGACATGCACAAAAGACTAACGGTATGGCCGTGTATCTGTCCATGTTCTACCAGAAGATTCATTCTGATTCCGTACATGACCGTCGCCAAGTAATTCAGAATTAGGGCACCACTCTCGGAATGTGCAAAATGAGAATGAACTTCTCGCTAGAACATGGCCAGATGCACCTGCCACATTTTTGTTTTTTTCACATTTGGAGAGTGGTGTGGCGACGCCCTTATGCATTCCATTCATCTAGGTCCATCAGCATTCGATATGAGGAGCTCTGTATTTCAACGGTTCACGGATGTACCAAGTAAGCTAAGGTTGTCGGTTGCGGGCATCTGCGTTGTTTACTTCATAAAATGCAGTTGTGCGATTCGGCCGTGTGGGCTTCACAGTTTGTTGTTTTTTTTTCCCCACCCGAATAACGTGTATTTTTCCCTCCCCCCCTGGGGCTCGGACCGACTAGCATCGCGTAAAACAGTGTGTGGTTGTGGCATACTGCATAGCCACACGGGCCCTGCAGGGCCCGTCCCGCACTTTCAGCCTAAAAGCCTAGAAAATAGGGCTTACAGGCCCCGGTCGTTTCAGCCTGAAACTGAAAAACGAGGGCCTGCAGGCCCTATTCCGTTTTCAGCCTATTTCTGGGCCTTTCAGGCCCAGAGGCTTTTCAGCCTGAAACGGAGGGCCATTTTCAGGCCCTCATCGTTTCGACCGACCCTAGGACTCAGGCACAAAAACAGGGTTTTAGGAACAGGCTATCTTTAGCCTGTTCCCCACGACAGCTCGAGCAGGAGCTGCAGCTGCAGCCCCTGCCTCCCTTCGGCATTGGCAAGAGCAGCCTCCTGGACTGCCTCGCCTGCAGTCAGGAGGCACCCGGTAGTACATAGGAAGTTCCATGCACTTCACGGGTAGGTAGTTGGACAGTAGGCACGAGTAGTCTTCAGGATTCAGCGCAGCACTCAGGAGGAGTGCTGCAGGGAGTAGCTTAGCGCTAGCAGTAGTCTTCAGCGCTGGGCGCTAGTAGGTGGTAGATAGTAGAATTGGGAGAGATGGCTGGCGGAGGCCAGCGAGACTTACCTGTGGCGCCATAGCTACAGCTCCATCTTCGAGGTACCTGCATCAAGGCGCCAACTTCACAGGTTAGTACTGGACTGAGAGAGAGAGAGAGAGAGAGAGAGAGAGAGAGAGAGAGAGAGNAGAGAGAGAGAGAGAGAGAGAGAGAGAGAGAGAGAGAGAGAGAGAGAGAGAGAGAGAGAGAGAGAGAGTTCTTCTTCCTCTTCTTCTAAGACCACCATCTCTTCTTCCCCTCTCACCACCTGACTTCTCAGTATCAGCGGACTACTACAGAGAGAGAGTTGTGACTTGGGACTTGACGACATTGGATCCAGACTTGACATTTGGGATTCAGACATTTCGACGAGGGACTATTTGGGCTTGTACCGAAGGCTTGGTGTTGACGACATTCCCATCTTCCCCTCCTCTTCGTCTAACCCCCCTTCTTCTATGTCTGTGTATGGTAGGGGCTGGCGCAGTCTTCCTGTGTGAAGCGCCAGACCCCATTCACACCATGTAACGATGATGATGATGTATGTTCAGGGCTGCATTGCAATATTGATTGTTCGGATCATTGGTATCTAACTTGAAGTCTTCCGCTGTGCTATCTTGTACTTTGTATTGAGAGGTCGGTTCTTGTTCTGGTCTTCACGTTACAGTATGCAACAGTGGTGGTCTTTTCTTATTAAAAAAATAAAAACACATAAACAATTTCGCTGGTAAAGGAGGTCCAGTTTTGCTCAGACACTTCGCAGCCTGACGGGTTCAAAAATAAGCGACCATCTGGATGTTTTGCCGCATTGCAGTAGTACGTCGTCGTTTGGTTTTCTTTCTACCACCTCTCTTTTCTTCGGCTGACTCACTTTAGTAGCCGTCTTCAGTTAGCGCCCTGCGTTAAATGTTGGTGACTACCTTGCTGTTGCCCTCAAGCTGCGGCTGGCGGCGACTGCAGCCTTTTCATTTGAGGATTGAACGGGTGGTTTCTTGGGGTTGCCGGCACGATGACGGAGGCAATATGGGATGGGATGTACATGATGTGAATTTTTCCATTGGACATCCCGCCTTATGGTTTTTGCCGAACTCTTATCTTTGTGTGATTGCGATCATATGGTGTGTGATCATGCATGTCGTGTGGTATGCTTTTTTTCCCCTGTGCAAAAGCTGATGAAGAAAAGGGTAAACATCAACAAAAGGTATAGGTGGCACCGTGGCAGTGATCAGGGGGAAAAAAAAAAAAAAAAAGGAAATGTTGAAGAAAGACAAATCAAGGAGCTACCAAAATACCCAGACACAGGGGCTAGTGCAACCTCATCCAGACGGCCCTGGATGGTGGATCCCAGAGGACCAAGCCTAATCAGGCTGGGTCTTTTACAGGAAAGATGTCAAAATCCCCAGGGATTCCACAGGGAGTGGAGATGGGAAGGGGAAGGACACTCGACCCCCTCGCCTGCTAACATAACGACAAGATACTTGCAGGCTAGGGGAAGACAGGAAAAGCAGCAAACAGGCCAGGGAGCAACATCTGCAGAAGCTCAACACTGTACGACTGAGCAACGGAGGAGGCCGCAGACACCACTGCCACCAGGCCCACGCGAGAAGCAACAGTGGCAACCACTGCAGCGAGAGGACCAACACGGACAGGTGGATCTGACAAAGATTAAGCAAGCTGCAGCGACACAGAGCTCCCGCCAACATCAGACTGGCCACCAGAACTCTGCACAACAATGACAACAACAACGGCCTCCCCAACAACAATCTGCCCCGGAGATGGACCAACTGACACTGCCACAGAAGGCTGAAGGCCTGCACAGCAGCAGCGAAGGGACCACCTCCAACGGTGACCCCAAAACAAGCTGCAGAACCCCACCGGCCAACAGAACGACCAGCTGCATGACCAACAACAACGACCAGCCCAACTCCAATAGCAACAACCCCAACCCAGTTGGGAATGGTCGACCAGGAGCGGGGCCACAGCCGGACACAGCCTGACAATCGAAACCCGTGCCATAAGCAAAACGAGAAACAGTCGACACAGGACAGGCCAAGCCAGATACGGATGGAGAGGTAGCACAAAACTGCACTCCAACAGCAGCAAAACATTAAGCAGATCACCGATCACCGCCACCACCACACACAACAACAGACAGCACGGGCCACCCACCAACACAGATGTACACAGCCAGCACACACCACGGCCCCCGTACTATCCGTGGACACCCGGGTGCACCAACATCAACACCACCAACCTTAAAACAACTCAGGCAACGGGAACAGGCACGAGGACCGGCCAAAAGAGGACGCAATCAGAATGGAGAAGGGGGAGCGATGGAAAAACAGGATAGATGCCATCTGTGCTCACCAAGGCCAGGGGGAGGGCAATAATCAAACGGAACAAATGGAACAACCGAACCAGACCCGGTGTCAGGAAGGGGAGGACCCCGGGCCCCCAGAACCCGCCCCCCCCGGGACACCTACTCCCGGACACAGGGCACTATGGAAGGCCAGCGCCCAACATCACAGTATCAGAGTACGTTTCAGGAGAACCCGCAACCGGACTCCATGGAAGGGGTGGAGAACGCCACAGATGACATGATGGGTAGCTTCCCCATGGATCAAGTGGGACCAGTGGCAGGACCGGCAGACAGCTGTGCAGACACACCACTAGTCCCGGTCGGGGTCGTGACCCCTTCCCCCACCTCACAAACTGTGGCCATGGAGATGGGTCAGGAACTGAACCTGTGCGACCAATGTGGCCAGTGATGCACTCCTAGGGCTGAGAGACAGGGTGATAAAAAAAAAAGGACAGCACACGGAACAGACAGGGAGTGGCACGAGTGACTGCACGGCACTGGTGACAGCCCAGACAACCACAAACCTATCAGACCTCACATGAGAGGGCGTTGTCCGGCCTGCAATAATCATCCAGGAGCATCAGAGAAGACCAGCAGAATGCAGCCCTCGTGACAACAGGTCACAATGAGGTCCCAACACACCTTCTCAGGCCGCTGCTCCAAATCAAGCCAGCTCGTCAGGCCGGCTCCCAAGGGGCAATGCTGGGATTCAACAGAAGATAGCACAACAACAGCGAGAACCATGGAAATCGGACTCTGGGACAGATGAGGATGGACAAAGCTCTGACCTGGACAACACCTCGGGATCAGACTTTGAATGGGACATACCTGACCTGGACATTGTCCCATTCACCCCGATTGATTACACCCCCCCCCCCCCCCCCCCCCCCCCCCCCCCCCCCTTCAGATATCTGGACGCTTCCAAGCCTCCATAGATATCGCACCCCCGTAGACCTGTTGTGATCTCTACAAGGACTGGAAGAACAGAATGAACAGACAGAGGCCAGTGACACCCTGGCCCTGCCCTCCCCAATACTCTGGTCGGTGGGGGTGGGCATACTCGCACTTAGAAGAGGGCGAGGGGGCAGAGTGGCAGCTGGGCCTCCGCCCCCACCCGCAGAGGGCTCCCAAACTGGCCAACATAACCCACAACAGCAAACCCCAGGCGGGATTTACCATACTGGGGTGGAGAAGCCAACTTACTCAGATGATAACCAGAAACAAATTTAGATCACACGTACTGCAGAACGGCACCCGCAAGGTGTTACCCCCATCCTCCTCCTCTTTCCCCAGGCGGTGCAGTCCCCGCATGGGGACATTCACCTGCAATGGATGACGTAAAACCAGCCCCTGAACATGGCAATGCCCAGGCGAACAATATTCCGTCAAAGGAGGAAAAGACACTCTTCATTAGAATCCTTCTTGAGGAGGCGGCCCTGGAGGAACACCAACAGTGAGATGACCGTGCAATTTGTCAGATGATTTCTCATGGCTTAATTGGTGCCCACCGTTTATCAGACACCTCCGATAGGGAGTCCGTGGATCAACTCAAGGGTAAGCCACGGAAATCAGCTATGACAATCAACAGACAAGGTACCTGCTCGTCGATTCTGGAAGATCGGGGCAACAGCAGTCCCAAAGAGATTGGGGGAGGGCAGCTCCCAACACCTCTACAAATGCCCCTGGCCCCCTTGCCCAGCCCCGCCGGCCAGAAAACCCGCCCAATGGACAAAAAAACTATTGCCAGCGGACCTTGACATTACATCAATCAATGTTATTGGACTGGCACAACCAAATGAACAAAACGTAATGCAATATGGGACCAGATACTGCAGGACACTGGGGGGAGGTGGCCAGACCCCATGGCGGTCCAAGAGACCCACCTCACGGACTCCCCAACCCACCGTGCCAGAGCAGCCCAAGTCTGGCCCTACACCACGTATGCGGCCCCTGCTAGAGTGGCAGGATCAACCGGAGTACCACTGTGGATCCATCCCACATCGGGACTTGTCTCGGAGGAAGCGGAATGGGAAACACAAGGCAAGTGGGTATGGCTGAGAGCCACACTAGGGACTGAATCGCTATATCTGGTAAGTATATGAGCATTGACAGGAGATCACCTTCCCAAGACACACATCAAAACCAGCCCCAAGGCGGCCTTGGCATCAGAGCCTTTGGGCACATGTTGGCGGACCTCACTCTGACCGATTAATACCGACAACTACATGCTACCAAAAGAGCATATATGTGTGTCAAATCCAGAGGAACACAAGGTACATCGAATTCTAGAATCGATCTGGGCCTCATATCCGAGGAGATATCAGGGCTACTCGCCCTAGCAGAAATATGCACCATCTCCCCGTGCAAATCCTTTGATCACCACATGATTATGGTGGGTTTCTCCTTCCACACTCACATTGCAAAAGAACTGGAATTCTTCAAGCTCAACACTTGTCTTCTAGAACTTACTTTCTTTCACATATTGCTGAACGAGTTCTGGACCTATTGGACTACCCTAAAGCCAGCGGAGGGCAGCTTGGTCCAATGGTTTAACGCAGGGGTTGCACAACTGCGGGAGAGAGTGAAGAAATTCTCGATCAAACATGCAAGAGGACGCAGGGAGACCCTCCACCACCTGATCGTAGAGCCGGAGGAATGGGACAGTCACTGGATACTGACACATTCAATGCCCATGAAATGGCGCAAGCCCAGCTGCAAGGCCACCTGGATGACCAAGCACAAAAATAGAGAATTCAGGCAAGGATCTCCAAAAATGAGGCCCATGGCATGATGACAAGATCTTTCTTTAGGAAAGCCAAAGCCTGAGGAAGATAAAGCACTGTGTTTTCCCTCAGACACCCCTTTGATGTCACTCAACCACTGGCACATAATGTGTACAAAATAGCCGAATATGCGTCTACATACTACATAAGACTCCTTACATCCGAAGCCAGATACATACCGCCCAACACTCTGCTCGAGGCCAGAAACACCCTTCTCAATGCCCTCCTGTCGATGTTGATCACAGAGGATAGGATCATAGGGAGGCAATGGAGGCGCCCATCAGGGAAGTGGACATTCTCCACGCCCTCCAAAATATGGATGATGAAAAAACATTGGACTGGTTCCCGAAGAAACTTTGACTCCAATTCTGGGACACATTCGGGTTGAATTTTTGTCACTATGTGAATGCGGTATTCAGCGAAGAAGCCTTTAGTGATATGATGGGTCGAGGGGTAATCACCCTCATGTACAAAAAATGGGACAAGGAAGAGATCCTAAATTACTGACCAATTACCCTCCTCCCGGTCCCCTATAAGAATGTGTCTAAGGCGTGGGCCAATAGACTGTTGTCTCACTTGTGACACCTTATCCACCCTGACCAGTCTGGCTTCATGCCATACCGAAACATACAAGTCAACATCTTATTGGTCAATCAAACCGTCAGATATGCTAGACAACGTAAAGTTTATGCAACAATTTTATTCATTGACTTTGAAAAAGCATATGTCCATGTCGACTAGGACTTCCTGGAAATATGCCTCTAAAACATGAACTTTGGGCCCTGCTTCCGGAAGTGGATAAATAGTTTTCACCGCAATGCCACTACCACTGCAATGATGAATGAACACTTGGTACCACCAATCATACCACAGAGATCGGTCAGACAAGGAGACCCTGTCGCCCTGATGCTTTTCTTTCTCACGATGGAAGCTCTAGCAGCGATGATCAGGGCCAACCCTGAAATTCGAAGGATTGAGGTACATGAAATATCACCACATCTAATCCCGATCACATCCATATTCGTCGATGACCTTACTGCTCTGCCGCTTGCCTCCGGGCGTTGGCACACACGATCCATCTGTTCGAAATTGCGGCCAGCATGAGAGTCAATTGGGGAACGAAGACGAAAGGATGGTGGCTTAGCAATGCTGACAAATCCCCACCTTTTGCGCCGCAGGTGAACTGGAAACCCAAGGAAGCCGCCATTAGGGTCCTAGAAGTACACCTGACAACCCTCGCCCCCCTGGGGAACGAAGACAAAAGGATGGTGGCTTAGCAATGCTGACAATCCCCCACCTTCCGCGCCGCAGGTCGACTGGAAACCCAAGGAAGACACCATCAGGGTCCTAGAAGTACACCTGACAGCCCTCGCCCCCCTCCCCCGCCCTTCCCCCCCACGTGATCACAAGGAAAAGTTGGTGGATCTGGCTAGTCACTGTATGGAAGCTTGGAAGACGACTCACACATCGCTAATAGGACGAGCACTGGCGATAAACAATGAAATATTTGCAGCAATGTGGTATAAGGCTGCCTTCTGGCAGCCGAGCAAGCGACAACTCAAACGTCTCCGGAGAGCAGCCATGACATACCTGTACCGAGGTGATCATGAGAAAACTCACTGTATCAAGAGAGTGGCATGGGAGGTGATCACACAGCCAAGGACAACGGGAGGACTGGGCATAGTGGACCCGGAGAACAAAATAAAGGCACTCATATTCAAATTTCTAATAAGATTCCTGATAGGGAATAGCATCCCTGGGACCCCTATCAGATCTCCGCTCTAGCTCCGCAGTCTGCAGCAGCAAAACGAATCCACCCGTTGCAGTGGCTGACCAATAAGGAATGGTCCCTCCCAAACCCGCCCCGAGCCTGCAGCGATGACTCACCCACAGCCGTGGCAAAACGGACTCGAGGGTCGGCCCTCTCTGGTCCTCTTTCCTGAGAGTATGGAGAGAAAGGGCCCCCACTCAAAACACCCCTCAGATCTCATGGGAGGAAACATGGAGACACCCGATATTTGAGAACTCCCACATTCTCGACAACACAGTCCAACCCCTCTCCCTCCATAACGGCTCACGGTGGCTCCCATGGGCTAAAAAAGGAATATATACGGTAGGTGACCTATGGAAAAGCCAAACCACAACCTGGAACATGACCTCCAACCTCAATTGTCCCACATCAGAAACCTAGAGGAAGGGCTAAGGGAGATTCAAGAGGCCATCCCGCTGGCATGGGTAGCGGAACTTGAACGAGGACCGACGGATAATCCGAAAAGTGGATTGGCCACACCCCATGGCAGTCTACAGGGTGGAATCAATACACGCTCATCACGTTTCGCTGCAAGCACACAGGCCCCACTTGCCAGAAGAAAGATGGTCAAATTAACTCGTCATGATGAACTGGACCACCATAGACCCCAAAGCGGCCTTATCAGAGTCTGAGTGCTTCAAGAAGGAGATAAGAGGCCCTTCGTCTATGAGCCAACCACCCCTCTCGCCCACCTGCC
>BFEA01000512.1:735861-748327 GCA_003427395.1 Chara braunii | reverse complement strand
ATGTGTGTGTGTGTGAGAGAGAGAGAGAGAGAGAGCAGACAAATGTGTGTGTGTGTGAGAGAGAGAGAGAGAGAGACATGATAATGTACAAGGCTCTTTTGGTACAAGGATGCCACCTCAGAATCCTCAAACTTCTGATCATGTCCTCATGTCCTCCCAAGTACCTGCCTAGGCCTTCAGTTGGACAAGACCAATGACAATAACTGAGTTGTTAGATAACTCACATACTATTTATATGTCTTACAAGAGCGGCGCGGACTGAAGACCCAACCTCATCATCCTGCTCCGTCCCGGCTGCTACTGTTTCATACATCTCCTCAGTGATATCCACCTCGTCCTTTTCCCTGAACGGAATATGTTCATCGATGAGGATGTTGTGCAGGATGCAGATTGCCCGGATCTGCTTGTGTAGGACCTTGAGATTTGCTTTGAAAGGTTTATGAAGGATTTGCCACATGCCTTTCAACCGCTTGAAAGCGTTTTCCGTACACCTCACAGAACTTGCAAGACGGCGATTGAAGCGTTCTTGCTCGATGGAAAGCTGCGGAGAACGAGGGAACGGTGTGACCAGCCATGGGAGAAGTCGATAACCCCCGTCTGCAATCAAGTACTGCCGCACAGAATCTTGTCCGCCGTTTAGGAGAGCTGGTGGTCCAGACAAGATGCTCCGCTGCACGTGCGCACGCTCATACAGGGAAGAACTCTCCATGACGCTGGCGTCAGGAAGGCTGCCCGGCGCCCCTGCATCGATGTCCAAGAAACGTAAATTGCTGTCACAAACTGCTTGTACGATGACGCTGTACACACTTTTCTTATCAGAATAGGCGGTTGCATCCGCCTCCTCCCTCTTTGGCCGCTGTATCCGAACATGCGTGCAGTCGACAGACCCAGTGCAGTTGATGAAGCCTTGCTGTGCGAATGGCTGCATTACAGCCGAAAGCTGCTCTGGGGAAGTTGGGAAGCTGATTGCATCGCTGTATTCGCGGCGAAGCGCTTTGGTCACGACATGCACAGCGCTTATGCAGGTCGATTGCCCGACGCCAAACTGCTCCGCTATCTTAAAATACGTATGGCCATGCCCGAAGCGGGTCAACGCGAGTGCAAACAGCTTTGCAGGGTCGATCGGCTCCCTCCAGTTCGTCACTTGTCTCTGCAAGTGCGGCAGGATGCGAGCCAGGATCTTTCCGAACACCGCTCGGTTCATTCGGAAATGCTTCCGGAAACGCGCATCTCTTGGCCCGTGATTCAACACGACGTTCTCAAAATGTCCACTGTCTTGTCTGCTGACATGCACAGCACGCAGAAGGCGGAAGCTTGCCATCGCTGCGGCATTTCTCGCCACGCGCGCTTGCTGCTCAATCGCTGCTGCAGTCTGCAGCAAGATTGTCGTCGGGTGGACACACTGCACACCCCCCACCACACACCCGCGTAAGAACGATATCGCATTGTTCATCCATCTCATTGCCAAGATGATTGCAAGCATGGCCGCATGCACCGCTGACACAATCGCTATCTGCCTCGGGTTCCTCATTGTTGCGGTCGAGTTTGGAGAACTGGCGAAAGCCCACGTGCAACTCTTTTCAAAAATCACAAACTACTTACGACAGCTCACCGTTATCCCTCTCGGGGCCTGTTATTTATCCTGCTATTGAAGCACAGGGAGGTCTGCAAAAGCTGATTTCCGGCGAAAACCAGCCTCCAGATGCTACGTATGGGAGAGAAGCAACGATAACCAGCTTGCGGCAAATCTACGGTCCACCTTCCGTCGACGAGTACAAACTACTCACCATCCCCTGGCTAAAATCGCTTTTCAACACTTTTGGGAACATCCACACAAACTACCATGCACCTTCTTTCACAAACGAGTACGACATGCCGGCCATGACTATTCACTGTCGAGTCCTGTTTTCAGCTCTCTTCACTCAAGCACGACTGGAATGTGGGTTGTCTCCCAGAACATGGGTGGAATAAGTAGGTTAGCATGGGTGGAATAAGTAGGTCATGCTAAGCTACGGGCTGAATAGTCGTTCTGATTATACTACAACTAACTGCACTAGAAAAGTTAACAGATTACGAGCTATGTTCCAAGGGCAACTTGTTTACACTAGAGCTGCACACTAGATCTATCTGGGCGGAACACACCACCTCTTCTCTGGGAGGCATTTCACCATCTGAGAGAATCACACCCCCGTCAGCAGTTCTGGTATTCCTTTTTTCGTGTGTGTGTGTGCAACACTAGCATTCCTGTCCGGACAGTTAAGCTGCAAACTACCAGTATCCTTGGGGGAGCAAAGTACAGCTTACACGAAGTTACAAACCACGTTAGACCACCAAGTTAACCGTGGTTAGGTTCGAGGAAGACTTACTACCGTCTAGTACAGGATTTCACTGCAATTACCTACCTACCTACCTACTAGCAGGCTATAGCAAACTATGGTTACAACTCAGAAGAGACCTAGAAAAGATGGTGAACTACCCGGCCTGGCGGCCTACTACTACACACCAACAGTTAACCATGGTTAGAGCACATGCATCTTCCCTAACTGCATCTTGCTGGAAATGGAGTCCGCTGCATCTGAAAAGCACAGAGACAGAACAACAAACAAACGGAGACATGTTATGAACTCAGTCCACGCGCTACAGAATCTGATCATAACGAAGGCCATTTCCATGTTTTGAAGACATTCGTTTTCCATTGTTTCCCATCCCAAGGGGAGAAAGACGGCTCTTAGCCGTTGCTCGTTTCTTGCACGCATGCAGCCTCCTTCCCATGTGAATCCTCTCCTCTCTCTCTCTCTCCCCCCCTCCGGAATAGCCAGCAGGGATGTGGAGGTAGATAAAACTGTCAGGGGATAGGAGAAGAGTGTCAGGGTAGTGGTGAGACAACAGATTACCCTGTTTTCAGCCTTCGTACCTCGTGCTTCCTTCCTGTCAGTTATTTCACTTAGGTTTGTTTGCTTACCAAATTTGTCCGATTTTAGAGCGCCTAATATTTACATGGAAAAACGGAGTAAACGATAAATATCCACAATGTAATAAAAAGAACAGAACAGGAAGTTGAAACCTAATATTTACATGGAAAAAGGGAGTAAACGATAAATATCCACAATGTGATAAAAAGATCAGGATTCAGGACATGAAGATGAAACAAATACGTTTGCCCATTGAAATCCAAGGGGCTTTTGTGCAGGAACTAGCCCAAAAATATGAAATTGTTGATTTCATCAATCGCCTCCCCCCCCACGTGGCCCAAAGGGACGATTACCTCATGGTGGCCCTGGACCTACCGAAAGGCTACATTTTTACCATCAATGAGGGAGAGACTTCAGAATTCATACGGCACACAAAACAAGGCCCTGGTGCTTTTAGTGCCAGGCATATGGCCACCTCCCGACGGAATCTGATTGTCCCCACCACCCGGCCAAAAGGATCAGGTCCACAGGTCGCCTGCTACGCGACCCCTTCAAGGTCACTTGGTGGAGAACAGTCGACGCAGGATATGAGGGATGGGTGTATGTGGATGAGCCTCGAGATGGAGGGGGGGTTAGAGGATGGGAATGGGGAAAAGGTAAAAATGTGGATTGGAACACCAAACCTCCAGACCAATGGATCCCCCCTAAACAGGTAGAAGCACAACTGGACAAGGCCATCAGCTCTCACACCCTCCCCTCCAAGGAAACTGACTCACTGGCCCATAGACAACAGACTGCAGCAGAGGGGACTGAGCCCCAAACTGAATCCATGCTTCAGGAACCCAAGCCTCAGGACTTCATCACCCCATCAGTTCAGTGGGAGCTATGACAATCCCCGGCCCCGAAGAAAAAAGCACACCCCAGTAAGCACGAGAAAGTACAAAGCCAGAGTAAAAGAGGCAGTCCCGACAAACTACAAAACAGATTCCAAGCGATCGCAAGCTCAACAGAAACTGGGCACAAACAGACAACCGAGCACGGGCCGGGGGCAATAGGGCTGGACGAGCAAATAGGAGGGGAAGGGGATGGCAAATCACAAGAAAGAGTGAAGATCCTCACTAGGGTCAACTGCAAACAGAAGGATAAGGGAGGAGAAGAAGGGGGGGGGAGAGGGGAAGGGAATAAGGGAAAGGGAAGAGAAAAGAATCAGCTGGACCAGGGGACAGGGGCTGTGAATCCAAGTACACACCGGGGGACTAAGCAGCACACCTCAGGGAAGGCTACAACAGTAGACTCTTCCCAAGGGCCTCTAACCCCGCAAGAACCATTATCCAAAATGGACCCCTTGGAAAAAACCCCGCCCGCAGGAGAAATACACCCCAAAACAGACCCATTTTTTCAGGTTTTTGGACCCCAACCTATGGATTGGGAATCACATGGGGCGTCTTCAGATGAGGAAATGATGGACAGCTCACCCGAGGCTTGGGGGTCACAAGGGGAGGAAGATGTCGAGACCAAGCTAAGGAGCCTCGCGGATTGGCTAATTAGACAGCTCCAGACACTATACACAGGCTAGACAGAGTCATATTGGGACGAGGCCTGTGTACAACTATTCTCTCTACTGGATGAGAGCACCAGTCTGAAACACGCCTTGGTGCAAGGCCTATCCCCAGACACGGATTGGCAACAGGTGTTGTACAGAGTCTGGAACATCGTACACCACAAGTTTCACCCCCCCGCAACGGTCGGGACATCAGATTTGTCCAGAAAGACAACAAAGTCAGGCCGTGCAGACAACCCCCCCCCTCCCCCCCCCGATTGTATGCAACCGACCATGCACCACGAACAAACTGAACAAGGAGAGGACGAGGCCGTAAGGACAGCGGAGGAAACAGGACTCTCAAAACGGTCCAAGATGCGTCATCTTATCGAAAAGGGGATGTATCTTAAAAATCTGTCGATGGGGGACAGAGTGTTGCTGCTCCCGATCAGGAGGAAGACAGGCAAATGGGAACTAGGCATGTCTCCCGCTGACTCAGAGGACTCATATGCCCCCTGCTACGGAGGAATGACATTGCATGGTTGGCACATGAAAAGGGAAGGGGCACTACGGTTCCACGAGGTCACTAAGTTTATTACAAGCCATTATGAACCAGGGGCAATGGCCACCATCAGCGTGTCTTCAGAAAATCTGAAGATAGCCTATAAGGATCTTTACGTGAAATTTGAAGACAACAAGGAAGCAGGGCTACAATGGCTCACACATAGCGCGCTTCTAGACACCCAACAACTTAAAATAAAACGCAGTAACATTTGGTCAACGGATGACCTACTCGCATGTATTTGCACGATACTGAGGAAAAATATTCATAACAAGGGGGTAGACTGGGAGGCACAGGAGTGGTCACCGTTACAAAACAAATAATGGGAGGGGCAAAGAGACATATGATTTGCTATGGATTGGGAAGAAGTGGTGTACGGTAAGAACAAAAAATGGAAATACACCCTCCAGCAGGCGGATCTGGATATTAAATCGATCATTGTTAATGGTTTAGCGTCCCGCAACCGGGAAAAAAACAATGCACTGTGGAACCTAATGCGAGGGGTTGGGGGAAGAACATGGCTTGACGTTGTTTGCATCCAGGAAACCCACCTAATGGACACTCCAGAGCACCACAGGGCACACAAGCAAGTTTGGCCTTTTTAAGGCTACCAAGCCTTCGCCCCCAGCCCAGGGAGCGCCGAGGTAGCTATATGGATCCCGCCCGATTCTCGCCTAGAAGTGCTCAACTAGGAACAGGATAAGGAGGAAGAACAATGGGTTAAGGTATTGGGCATGATGAAATTAGTAGTATGCATTATGTCCATATATGCCCCTAACACTTCCCGCGAGAGAAAAACCTTTTTCGAAAAGATCGATACAATCCCCACCCCAGATATTTCGATAATCCTTGCAGGAGATTTAAATGCCGCACCAGACAGATGGCTGGACCGATGGAAAGTCCAGCCCACTACTGCACTACGCGGAGGAGGATGCTGGGGGGGCTGTGTGCTTCCCTCACACTTTTCGATACCTTTAGGCGCTGCTACCCGACTGAAAAGGCCTTTTATCTGTTTCAAAAAAAATAACTCTGACAGACTGTCGAAATCTCGAATCGATTTAATCCTGGCATCCGAAGATTTGGGAGGGGGACTTACCTTGGCAGCAATATTGCCAACTAGCCCGCACCCAGGTCTGAATCACAGGATGTGTTTGGCAGTCTAGACTTTACGCAAACGATTTGATCAAGGGGCCTACCTCCAGCAGGTTTGGAACTTCTGGAAGGATCACCGCTCTCAACACGACTCTCAAATCGCATGGTTTAATAATGGATTGTTTTTTTGGGCCAAAAAATGTAATGAATATTCCAAACACATAGCTGCACAGCGACACCAGCAAGAGATCACGATAATGAAAAAAATTGTGGATGTCGAACAGAAACAAACTTCGCAAGGACAGGAACTAACCACCACTGAATTACAAACTCAAATACTAAATCTGAAAACTCAGCTCTTGAAACATCCGCAACATCGATGGTAGGGAGCCCAGACAAGGGCAAGACTTTTCAGACTTTTGACCGAAGGAGCGATGAATTCTCACTTCTTCGGCCTAGCCAGAACACGTCTCGAAAGGACTACAATCGAAGAGCTCTACGAACCAAATGCCAAGGAATCGGACTCGGCCATGTCCACGGCTCGTTGCACTAAGATAACTTATGATTTCTTCAAAGATCTCTTCTCCTCGCATATAGACAGGTCGGACGCGTGACACCATGACCGTCGACTTAATGAATTTATGGAACCAATGAACAAAACACTCTGAACGGCGTAAATCATTAGAGGCCCCACTCTCCAAGCAGGAGATATGGACTGCCCTCTTGCAAATGAAGGAGGAGAAGGCACCTGGGATTGATGGCTTCCCTAAGGAATTTTGGGAAACCGCATGGGACTTCTTTAGCTAGGATATCATGGAATTCTATAAAGAAGTATGGCTTACGGGTGAGATGGGTGAAAGGGTGGGGCAAGGGGTATTGACCCTCCTATATAAAAAGGGAGATAAAATGGATATTAGAAATTACCGCCCAATCACACTTCTCACAGTGATATACAAAATATTGTCGAAAGCCTTAGCGAACAAAATGATCCCTGTAATCGAAGACATCATCCATCCCTCTCAAACCGGCTTCATGGAGAACAGGGATATACAAGAGAATATTATGTTAATCCATGAGGTGATCCAACTCATGAGGCACTCCCGTGAGAACACAACCCTGATCTTTATCGACTTCGAAAAGGCCTATGACCATGTGGATTGATTGTTTTTAGACAGATGCCTAGAAAAAATGAATTTTGGGCCAGACTTCAAACGTTGGGTTCAAATCCTATACCGCAATGCAACCACTTGCATCCAAGTCAATGGATGTCTTGCACCACCTCCGCATCTAGAGCGCTCTATCCGCCGGGGGGACCCAATAGCTCCCTTCCTTTCTTTGGTCATTACGGAAGCACTAGTTGCCAACCTTCGGGCAAACAAAAACATTACTAGAATCCGAGTCGCACATATCCCGGATGAGGCTATCCCGGTATGCTCCCTCTTTGCGGATGATCTCACAATTATGGCAGAGGCCACATACATGGAGGAAATCTAGCAAATGATGGAAAACTTTGCCAAGGTTTCCGACATGACATTCAACTGGGGGAGCAAAACTCAAGGATGGTGGATTCACTATCAAGGGGGACGCCCCCCAAAATCACCACATATTAAATAGATACCATTAGAGGCCCCAGTTAGAATCTTAGGGGTATCCATGACCACTGCGGGACGCCCACCATCCAATGACGAATGGATCTGCGCCCCGGCACAACAAAAATTGAATAATTGGAGAAACAGGCACACATCCCTGTTTGGCCTCGCCTTAGTACTTAACAATGTGATCTTTGCAGCATTATGGTACAAGTCGTTACTGTGGCCAGTGAGCAAAGCATCCCAGAGAAGTTTATGGAGGGGAGATGGCGAGTAGAGCAACGTAATAAGCCGTGTGGCGTGGGATTCAATTATCCAACCCAAGGTCGGGGGAGGCCTGGGAATAATTGACCCAGCCACGCAAGTGCAAGCACTACGACTAAGATGGATTTAAAAACTCATTTTTGCCCCCCAGTGCCCGTGGTGCGTATTAGCCCTTGAACATTTGACCCGACTGGCCCAAGAAGCTCCCCAAACAATTCACCTTCTGACATGGCTGAAAGACCATTTCTGGTCGATCCCATGTAAGCCCCCCCAAGGAAGGTAGGGGTTGAATGACGGCGGCCAGACAATGGACAACTTCTGGTCATCCCTGCTAGAAACCTGGCACAGACTTCCGCTTCAAGACAGGATCTACCCAAACCGTTGGGAGGAAGTCTACCTACAACCCCTCTTTGAAAACCGATGGGTGACAAATTTGAGTGGTTGTGTCATGTCAAGTTTTTCTTTGCCCTGGAAAAGCTGGGTCAATCGAGGGGTGCTCAGGGTTGGGGATCTTTGGGACAATGACAGAAGGGACTGGAAAACAGGAGACCAAATGCGAGGAATCCTACGGTACTGCCACCATATGGAGGAGTCTTTGGATAACTTGATTGAAGCTATCTCGTTGACATGGTACCGAATCCTTAAAAAAGACCCCACCTTAAAAGAGGGCGATTGGGTTGCTGATGTGGAATCCCCTCAAAGGATAGGCCAAATACATATGGTCTCACCCCAAACTGTCTTGCTCGAGTACTACTCCATCACTAGAGTAGGCACTCTCCAAGAAAAAAACATGTGTACCGGGTGAGAGTCTTAGAAGAGAAAGGACAGAGGGTGGTGTTCCAGCCGTCTAAACCAATCAAGGATCTGACCTTGGATCCAGCAGAATCGATATGGAAACTCCCCCAGAAGAGGGGAGGCCAAATCAGCTTACACCAGTTGTCGGTCAATGGGCCTACAAAATGCTCAGACCTAAAAGGCGGTTGAGAGACATAGTCAATGACCGGTGGGCCAGACACCTAAATGTGGATCGAGTCAATGACCGGTGGGCCAGACACCTAAATGTGGATCGCTCCCTCCTGTCACCGATTAAATGGTTCAAAGAACAAAAATCTAAACCCATGAAAATCACCTCTCTGCAGTGGCAAATTGCCCATCGTTGTCTGCCAACCAATGACTGGCTGACTGACCGTACTAGTTTAGAACAAAAAGGTGTGTTACTTACGTGGTGTCAACGGTGCCAGAGCCTTTTCCCATTCTCTAAGAAGGTGGAAACCATTGAACACATCTTCATGCAATGTCCGATTGCCCAGTTTATATGAAGATGGTGGGACCGCATATGGAGAAAATGGAATCTGCAATCCCCTGGCCCTGGTCTTGGCAAGCCATATTATAGCCACGACCTTTGTGGAGAATATGTTCAGACTTGAAGGAGGGCGGTGATATGGGCACTTTGGTGGCAGAGATGCACTCTGGCCATGAAGAAGGTGAGAGTAGAAGGGCCAAAGATCACCGAACAGATACAGCAGCACGTGCACTTTGAACTCACACAAAGGTGGCTAGACACAAAAGCACAGTTAGACCTCTTTAAACAAAGAGGAGATGTCAGGAGACGGATTACAGCATTTTGCACAGACAGGGAAGGAGGGCAGAGAGAAGGATAGATTGCAAAAGTGGAGTGGAGTGGGGACAGGGGAGAGGGACAACAGTATGTGGATGAGATAAGAGACTATCGTTTAATCTTCAAGGACTGGACAAACATAAAACCCTCGTTCCCACTTTGCCCTCCCTCGGATTTTCCTGACCCTTTCCCACCCCATGCCCTTTCCCTGGCAGAGATCCTGTCCTGAATGTGCACGGAACTCCTCCCTGGAGCCCCCCCGGGAGTCTTTCCGCTAACATTCATATGTCTCTTTTTTGGCTGCTCAGGTCTTTCTCCGTCAATGTTCTTTTGTTGGTACGATCCGTTGCGATAGTCATAGATGGCAGTCTGAGTATTCTGAGTAAAAAAATGCTGGCGGCCTGAGTATCCTGAGCAATCTAAATAATACCAGATGGCAGTCTAAGTATTCTGAGTAAAAAATGCTGGCAGTCTGAGTATCCTGAGCAATCTGTGCCACTTGGCATGATTCAGAGTGAGTAGAATCAAGGCTAAATAGTACCAGCCCTTAACTGTTTTTTTTCTGGCGCCTTCCTTTTGAGTGTGAAGAGGACACTATTTAAGCCTGCTCAGTCAATCCCCTGGGTTGCAGGGCAATCGATGCCGAAAGACCTCACGGTCACTATTCCCACTATTCACAGAAATTCTCATTTTCTGGAAATGGGACGCTGGACCCATTTTCCAGCAGGTGATGCTCCCCACCAATAGATGGAGCCTCTCCCCAGGTGTTAGTGGTGTCTGTTCCTATCGCAGCATTAACAGTGGTGGGGGGGTGTTTAAAAAAAAAAAAAAAAAAAAAAAAAAAGATCCGGCCATTGAAGGGACCCTACTTAGTCGTTCCTCCCCCATTTACTTCCCCAGGCGTCAATGTATGTCCTGGGCACCCCACTGTCACACACGCATGCCCACAAATGAGCAAGCACCCACATGGAATTATAGGGGGAAAGAGGAAAAACAGAAATAAACCGCTCTATTCTCGTTCTTTTTAGAACATTTATACCACATCACATGACATGGGGACAACAAATCCAGGGGTAATTCTGAAACCAACTAGGGCGGTGCTTGGTGCCAGCCTGCACCTAGCGTTACAGCAGACTGGCAGGGTTCCCTCTGACACTGCAGGCTGTCAGAGTTCACCATGACCTTGCAGACTGTCAGGGCTCACACTCTCATCAGAAATGTGTCCACCCTCCTGATAGGTCAGCGGAATGCTAATGAGAGACAATCTGTCAAAGCCCACTGTTTTCTTTCCCCTCTTTTCTTCTTTAACTTTTTTCCCTTAATTTTTTTTTTTAAAAACAACCATAATGCCCCTCCTATTGTGGGGGGTGTCAATCCGGTTTTCTTTTTACTTTTTTTTCCCTTAAAAGTTAAAAACAAATAATAATAAAAACAACCACACTACCCCTTCTATTCTGGGGGGCGTCAATCCGGTTACTTATCACCAGAAAGCGTGTTTTTACATCCAAGGAGGGAGATGAGACGAGAAGAAAGGCTTAGCCTTGCCCTTGCGGCACTAGCCGCCTAAGTAAGGGGGGGGCTACTGATGGGGTGTCCCACCCCCAAAACCATGGCCCTTCTTCATGGATTGTTCTGCTGGTCGGGAAGCTTGCTAGCAGCACCTCAGTCCGCATATCGCCCAGCCGTCACAATGTCAGTGTCTCCTTCGCTACCTCCTTTCATATTTGATTCCTAACACCCTGCCAGGCTGCCACCCTTTCCCCTGTTTTCTCCCCTGCTGCTGCGCTGTCTGTTCCTGCATCAGGTGGTCCATCTCACAACTGCACCCCTTTTTTTTAACACCCCCCCTAACTCTGCCCCTCTTTTGCCAACACTTTCATTCAATTAGGCAATTCCATGTTGACCTTTTCTTTCTTTTTTTCTTTTTTCCATTTTTTTTTTCCCTTTTTTTCCAAATGTTGTTCTTTGTCCAGGTCCGCAATTCAGAATCGATACCTCATCAAAAAAGAGAAAAAAAAAAGGTTACCTCGTTGCACCACTCACACTAGCTCTACCTTTACTGTGTCTGACCGTATTTACTATTTGCGCTCCTACTTGCATGCATCCTACCACAATCGTGTCCTGAAATAAGTAAAAAGGTCCCGGTGTGAGTGTGCCCTCAGACGGTGCTTATTTTTTTTTTTCGGTAACTGTCAGTCTCCCTGGTAATATTGACACCCCCCCCTGATCGTTACCGCAATCCTACCGCTATCGTACACTAATCGTTACCCAAAAAAGTTGAAAAAACAGGCATACTGATAGATGTATCACCATCGAAATGATCGGCCGCAGCTAATTCAGAATTATCATTCCACTCATCTAGGTGCATCAGGATTCGAACTTCGGTCTGTATTTCAACAGTTCATGCAGGCATACCAACTGAAATAATGAATGTGTTCCATTTGGGGGAGAGACAGTACCCGCTTCACCCAAATACACCATAGGGTCATTATCGCTGTTGTTATCTAGACTCAAAGTTGCCCAAAATACAGCTATAATGACCGTGGTATGTAAAACAACGTTGCGCCCTTTTTTTCTGTACTCTTTATAAAGGGAACAGCTGGTCTCGCATGACGCTCCTGCAAGCCCAGGCTCCCTGTGTTGGGAAAATGGTCCGGGGCAAGGAGCGGCCGCAGTGGAAACTCGCGAAAAGTGCAGAGAATTTTGTTTCCCGTCCACGCGGGTCCAGAGGCTGGTGTGCTGTCGCGGAGAACGTTGGGTTTAGGGGCGCATACTTGTTCGGCGCACGTTTTTTTTATGGATTCAAGCGGGAGGCGGCACGCATCGTGGGCGGGGGAGACAGAATTCGCCATGGAACTCTGGCTGTTCACACACACACACACACACACA
>BFEA01000512.1:718992-734534 GCA_003427395.1 Chara braunii | reverse complement strand
CGAGGAGTCGTCGAGATGGGAGAGGAGGAGAGATGGACGGAGGGAAAAGAGGAAGGGCCGGAGGAGGAGGACGAGTGGGAGGAGGAGGAGACATGGACGGCGAGCAAGGGGAGGACACGAGGAAGGGAAGGTGATCAGGAGGCATGGAAGATGAGGAAGTACGAGGAGGAGGAGGAGACAAGGAGGATGAGGAAGGGCAGGAGGAGGAGGACGAACAGGAGGAGGAGGAGGAGGAGGAGGAGGAGGAGGAGACGAAAAGGAGAAGGGAGGAGACATGGAGGATGAGGAAGGGGAGGAGGAGCAAGGTGAGCAGTGCTCCTGTGAAAAAAAAATTCATCTCGCTTATAATTTTGGCGGGGGGCCTTAAACGCACCGTTTCGACCCCGGCCTTTTATTTTTTTTCTGAGGGGGGTGACGGGTCGTTCTCCGCACGGGACCGGTTGGGTGCGTGCGCCGCATGTAGGGAACCAAACGCACGATGTGCGCTTGCATGTATGACCTGGCCACAATTCTATCCACATAATTAAAAAAGTTAGAATGTGAGCAGGCCTTGCGTCGGTACTGGGTTTGCTAGAATGAGGCGTTTTTTCGGCCTGTGGTAGGCCGCCAAAACTGTACTCTTGTCACCTGGTTGCTCCCACATTCCATACCACTAAGTTGTGTGTCCGAAAACGGATTCAACGGGGGGTCCGCGTTGAATGATTCAACGCGTGTTGAATTCCCTGCAGTAACCCATGTTCCGCAGCAGTCTGGGGGGCCGAAACTGCGCCCAAATGACACAGGCCAAACACGGCTTGCGCCAGGCAGTGCGACCACGCACTGCCCCCTGGAAAGTCAAGGGTCCAAGTCAACTGTCAGGTCAAAGGTACCGCGCCCAGGCCCTTGGTCGGATACACTCACTTCTTGTGTGCGCAGGTACCCAGACAGCATCAAGGCCACAGGGAATTCTGTTGCAGGCCAATCTAGGCCGTCATTTGCGTTGAGATCTCGACGACTGAGGGATGCAGCACCTGCGGTCCAGACCCCGCGTCAATGCTACATAAGCGCTGACCTCCTGGCTTCGAAGAACATTCTGTCTTGTGTCAATGCTGACTTCACGCATTGACAACGACGCTAGCGCCACGCTGGGACGCTGGCTGGGCGCTGGCTCTACCCTGGCAATTGGGAGAACTACGACGATGCTCTGCTGGCTTGGCATGGTGGCTGGCTTGCAATTGTCTTCTGGGCATGCTGACGTGGCAGCTGCCACGCGCCGCCGCTGATGTGGCCGCTAACACGTATATTATTATTGTTGACGTGGCGAGGCTACGCGACTGGCGTTTCTGTTCTGTCTCCACGACATTCGGGAGGAGATCATGACTGTGGGGCGATAGTGGATACGTACCTGGTTATCTTGACGTCGACATTGCTCCAGCTCGCTGATGAGGACTGATTGTTGTGCCACGTGGCACATTGTGATAGAACTTCAGATGCGCGTTCAGATTATTGATTATTGAGGTGGTGATTGAGGAGGGAGCCCAGAAAAGAAGTGGGCGTTGTCTTTTATTCTTCTTTCTAAGTCCAATCTCCCTCCTCTCTCCTTCATCTTTGTATGCTTTTCCCATCTCATTCTATCTGGACACGATTATGATTATTGATAATCATCAGCAGGTTGATATTCATCTCGGCTTGCATTGTTGACAAGTGTCTTCACGATCTGGGTTCATTGCAATTTGGTATCGGAGTTGTACTCCCGACGGTGACCTGTACGAGAACGACGACGGCGAAGACGCACGTGCTGTCGTGGACAAGGGACAACGCTTGAGAACGCACGTCAAGTGCTGACGTGGAATTGGTATTCCGATAGGGAATGTCCCAGTAAGGATCGCATTGCGATCCAGATCCCGATCGATCGCATTTGCAATCGGGATACATTGCTGACGTGGCCAGTGATTATTGAGGAACAATGACGTGGCAGCGCTGACTTACCACTCGCCTATTGTGGTGAGGAGATCCAGGCTGACGTGGCATTGTCTGGCGTGGTGTTCCATTACCTGGCTGACATGGCATTGTATGATCGATTGGCGACGTGCTGGTATCGCTCCTGGAGATCAGGCTGGCTGACGTGGACGATCAAGGCATACGCTGCTGACGTGTACCCCCACTGACGATGATGACTGGACTCACGTGCTGACGTGGCAGACTCGATGAGTTGCTGTGTTGGCATGCCAGGGGTGACACGTGGCAAGCACGAACGTGCCTAAGTGGAAAGATACACTTTGACAACAAAGGCGACACCGTTGGAAGACTGACGTGACTGTGGTGCTGGTCGTCGGATTGAGTGTGTGATCATACCGGACTTCAGAAGGCACAACATCAGAAAGGAAGACGCTAACTATTGATGTTTTGTTTGTTGGCGGACTTACCTGTTGTCGTGAGATGTGTTGTGTGCCTGTGTACTCACTTGTGTGTTGTTGATGATCACGCTGGCCTGCGATGCGGTATCTGTACTAATATAGGACGTCATCACACATAATAAACAGAACAGCAGTCAGATTAGATAGGAGGAAATTGAAATTATTTCTTTCTGTTCCATTTTATTCAAATCTTTTTTGTTCAAGATTGTTTCATCTCAGGTTACCAATCAAATTAATCGTCTTCTTTATTTATTTGAGGTAGATCAACCTGGCTGACGAATTTTCTTGTTTTTGTCCTTCGAAAATGTCTCACTTCTAAAAAAAATTGCAGATGTTTATTCTGACGAGGTTTGTGACCACCTTTTTGTTTCCTATTTCGATCACGCCCTTTGTGGGCGATGGATCGTCCAAGATCGAGACTTGGACGCAGGCCGAAAATAGGAAACAAGAACTACTAGCTTTGTGGAACCAACTGTTGACTGAAATGCGTCTATCCGGACCGGATGTCGAACAACACATCCATGACAGATTTGATTTGAAGACGGTTGAGGACCGTCAAAAGAAACTTGTTACGGCTGTGGAGGTTGTGGCAGCTGGGACTGAGGTCTCCAAACTGGTTGCCCAATGTCGATAGGCGCTGGACCAGTTTGTTGGAAGAAGTGATGAAACTGACTTGTAAAGGTGAGATTAAACCAGAACTGACCGAGCCTATGATTGAAGCACACATCCAACGACCAACCAAAAAAATTCCCAAAATTAAATAATCATTCTACAGTAAGAATATATTCTAAATTTTAAATTTTCATTCCATCTTAAAAAATTTCATTCCAATTTTAAAATTTTCCGTCTTACTTGAAAACTT
This sequence comes from Chara braunii, assembly GCA_003427395.1. Taxonomy (NCBI): domain Eukaryota; kingdom Viridiplantae; phylum Streptophyta; class Charophyceae; order Charales; family Characeae; genus Chara; species Chara braunii. Next base: position 731,276 of record BFEA01000512.1, on the reverse strand, counting down.
TCCTTCCAAGAATGGGGTATCCCTTCGTATTGAAACTGCATGTTAGAGATGGAATGAAAGTCTGGTTGAATTCATGAAATATTTTAATTGGACTGTCAGTCTAAGAAAGGATTTTCGGTCATAAATAGGTTAATCCAATCTAAATTAGAAGATATTTGTTTTAGTAGAATGAAAGTTTAATTATAACATTTCATAAACTCGTCCAGACTTTCATTTCATCTTGAACAAATAGATGTAGCCGGAAGGGAAAGTTCATACTTAGACAGAAACTTATCAAATGAAACTGTAAGTTTTAAAATTTGACGAACATTGGAATGATAATTTATAAATATGAAGGATTTATTTTTTTTTGTAATGTTTTTCCAACTTTAATTTCTTGTGGGATTTTTTTTGTTTACTAAAAGAAACGCTGGTCGCGAAAGAAAGCGGGAAAGAATAACTGGCAGGAAGGAGAGAATAAGAACAAGGAGGGAACAAAAAGTTTAAGAAAATAGACAAGTGATTAGGACAGAAACTGGGGAACAGGTTGACATGTCGCATACGTTGTCTCATATTATGACTTACCTTACCTTCTTGGAAGAGAAAATAGGCAAACAACAAACTCAGTTAGATGAGATTGTTGTAGGATTCAGAACAATCGCAAACATTGTGAAAGGAAAGAGCCAGGTAGAAGGTAAAGAAGACGAAAGAAGAAAAAAGAGAAGAGAAGAAAGAAGAGAAGAACTTGATGAGTGATGCCATCAAGTCTGCTGGTCCTATAATTAAGATGTTGACCAATGGGAATGGATCGTCGAGTCCATCTTCTTCTTCGCCTAAATCTACTCATTCTACTCCTTCAAGTCTCCTTCTCCTTCGACAACTCCGGACAAAACAAGTGGAGAACCAGAGGTGTCAAGGAAGAAGGAAAGAGTGAAAATGAAGTTGCCTTTTACTTTTAATAACAAGAAAGATGAGAGTCTGCCTCTGTGGATTGCTAAAATCCAAACGTATGTAAGCACCGCTCCGGTCGAGACGGAGTCCCAAGTGGCGTTCACCACCTCTTGCATGGGAGGTGAGGCCAAACAATGGGTGTTGGCCGAGGCCAATGCCGTGGGTTTTGAAGATATCGGTGAATGGGCAAAGATATTGATCCTGAAACAGTTCTTGGCCAAAATGAAGGACCATTTCCTACCTAGACAAGATGACGGCGAACAAGGCGTTTGACCAATTAACTATGCTTGGTCAAAAGCATTGGACGTCGGTCGAAGCTTTGTCCCGCGAAGTCGACCGATTGTTGCAGGTTCCAGGATCGAACCTGCAAGACGGCCAAGTGCTGTATGTTTACTCCCGCGCGTTGCCTGAGCCCATCCGGGGACACTTGGTGGCCGAAGCAAAGTCCGAAAAATATAATTATAACCAATTTCGAGACCTCGCTCTGCAAAGGGAGCACATTACTTCTCAAGTCAAAAACTCCTATGCAGTCGTAGTAAAGTCTAGAGGAGGAGAGGGGAAGATGTATGACGGAGGAAAACGAGTTATCTGGCGACAAAAGCTCCAGGACCACATCCTCGTTGTCTTCAATGATGACACTGTGGAAAAGCGGTCGTGAAAAGGATAGCAACAGTGACTCCGGGAAGGGGGAAGTCACTGTTGCGGGGGCCACCAAGGGAGGGCCGCCCAAAAATTATGTAAGGAAGAGACCGCGCTCGTTTTCATTGCACCCTGGCATTGTCGAGAGGAAACCTTGGTTAAAGATAGGTTGACTTGTGAACTTGGCCGGAGCGCATGGATAATGCGCAATGTCTTAAATACGGTACAACAGGACATGTGATTGCATACTGCCCTCTGATTAGAAACGCAAAAGTGAGCAGCCAGTAGGAGTAGGATCTGCTCCTATTGAGATAAAGGGTAAGGACGAACAGAAAGGTGAGGCGCCAACGAACCCTTCCTACCCTTCTTCTCATATGGCAAAGGATGATTTTTCCTTAGCCCATCATCCAGACCGCCCTGACATTATTTTATGTTATGTTTCTCTGGATGACTCCCTTGATGAGCTAGGTAATGAATTGTTAGCCTTACATAGCTCATGGGCTCGAAAAGCAAAGTCTATAAGGGCGAATTGTTATTTGTTGATGTAGAAATTGCACGAAAAGGAGAAGGTGCGTTGTTGGACCCCGGATCGACGAGGTCCTCCATCTCCGAGAAAGCAATCCGCAAGTTGCATCTCGGAATGAAGGTGAAAGATTTGTCTCCACCTATCACGTCTATGTTAGGGGATAAGAGTACGATCACTGTCTCACAGTATGTTGATCCAATTAAGTGTCCGTTTAGAACTAGGGATGGAAATAAGACTATGCATGAGTTGTCCTTCTTAGTAGAGAAGAATTTGCCTTTTGATCTCACTCTAGAAATGGACTGGCACGAGGAAGCCAACCCAGATATTGATTTCAAAAGCAAGGTTGTGCAACTTAAGAATGCACAATCTGAAATGAAACCTATTAAGTTATATCATAAGTCTGACTCTGACTCTAGTTTGTCTTTTTGTTGTATGAGTCACTCAACCTTTCGATCAATGGTTCCAAAGAAGAAGTTGGAACAGGAACTTATGATCGGTGTTGGTAAAGAAAGTCGGTGAGTCTTCTTCTTCCTACCCTCTAAGTATTGAAAGTCTTATTTTTTAGTTTAAGGATCTGCAGACTGAACCCACCAGAATCACAGAACGTGCTATCAAGCACACTATTAAAATCCGGGTAGCAAAATTCCTAAGGGCCTTTATATCGAATGTCTTCTAGGGAACTTTAGGAATTAAACAAACAACTGCAGAACCTTATTGACAAGGGATGGATTCACCTTAGCTTATCTCCCTATGATGCACCTGTCTTGTTTGTGCCCAAAAAAGAAGGTGAACTACGTCTATCTATTGACTATCGAGTGTTGAATGTCGTCACTGTCAAGAATGTCGAACCGCTTCCTCGCATTGACGACTTACTTGATCAGCTGCAGGGTTGCAAGTATTTTAGTAAGATTAATCTAAAGCCTGCGTACCATCAGATCGAGGTGGAACCTGCGGATTAACACAAGAATGCCTTCCGGACGAGGTATGGTCATTACGATGTCAAGCGCATCGGTCCGGCACCGCACAAGGCGGCGCGGGACCCTCCCGGCCGCGTCACGCAGGAGTTGGTCTGAATCCTCGTCGCGAATATACATGGAGCTTCCGCAAGCCGCTCCGGCCGAGTGCGCCAGCCATACCTCTCCCGAGCCCCTACAACAGGATAGGGCCTACGCGAGGCGCGACTTACCTCCACCTTACGGGAGCTGTCACCTCCCTTCGATGGGCGTATCCCCGCCGCGCTACCAGTCCACAGTACGAAAGCTGATCAGTTGCAATCGCAGAGGTGGACCAGCCGGGGGCGTTTCTCGTTCGCTGTAGCATAGGGGGTGCGAGCGGTAGTACGCCTCTATCGGACCCGCACGCGAACCGACATCTTGGGGGGCTAAGGTCCCAAACGCGACTCGTCGTTGGCCGACTAGGACGCATCCCACACACCACGCGCACGCCACTATAAAGGACATAAAAATAAAAACACCCACACACACACACATACATGAAACGACCCAGCACAAACAACGCGACTACGCTCCTAGTCCCTCGGTAGCCATCCCATAACTTTCCGACGCGGAAATCGGACAGGCGTCGCACGCGAGACTTAGTATAAAACCGCGCGGACGCAGGGCTAACTCATATCGACTCGCAATGCAAGCGTACGCAAGTGGTCGCAATGATGGCATACTATGTAGTACTCATACTCACGCGGTCCTCGTTAATCTCGAGGGTCGTATTCGACACTCTAGTGTTGGCCGACACGTGCCCTGAGGGTTAATCTCTCAACGCTAGATAACCGCCAAATGCGGTTGAAGACCACACACCCTGTTCTGCATTCTGTGCAAAGCGGGTGGTACACAGGTCCACACCTGTGGTGGCAGTCGTTTCTTACTGCGCTGGAGATGAGCCCCACTCCAGGCCTAGACAGAAGTCAAGGGATTTGACTTTGACGGCTGCCACGGGCTGCAACGTCCACCTATAAAAATCAACAAGCAAAATCATCCAATGAATAAACAAAGATCCCACCACTTATATATCAAATCAGATATCGAGATAACAACTAAAGAAGGGGGAACATAGACCCATTAGGTATGCAGATCGCGCGACACATAGTTATCATTCTCACTGCCTCCAAAGTATGGCTCATATACCAAGCTCCAAAATACTAACTTGCATAAAACACAGGCACACACAATACCATACACCAATGTGGTCAACTTTACTATTCCCTGTAACTCACACCATGCCTCACACACTCAAGCCCCAGTCATAGTCCAATTTTCTATAAATCTCATAAGTTCCTTATAATGGTCATTAAAAGAAGTCTGGTTAAAACCTTCAAAGAAACATATCAAGTCGTAGGGCTAGGGTAATCAAGTTGAGGTACAGGTATAGGCAAAGTTGTGTCGTGAGCCGACAAGTCGGCGGTCAACCAACCGACCTGTTATCAGTGATAACAGAAAATGATCCTCGTAGGATCAAACTGAAGCAATCCAAATCTCAGATCGAATGTCCAAAGAAGACCTGTACCATACGACAGGTCAAAGTCCAAGCTAAATTTATAAATCCATGGAGAATAATCCCCATATTACGATCTCACTCAAATCATCATAATTAACTAAGCCGGAATCTACCGCTAAGCAGTGCCCAAAGCAACGGTAAATCCTGGCAGAATCTTCCGTATACAGGGTGGATCGCCAGAATCGCCACCTGTCAAAATATAGTCTTAACTCCTTTAAATTAAGAAAATTTCGGCAACACTTCCCGTAGGAAAAAAACCTTTCCATAATTTATATTAACCTGAATATGAAAACAGAAATAGTCTTTGACTTTCCAAAGTCCAATTTTGTCTAACTCTTAGAATTAGCAAAAATTTGGGCAGCACTCCCCTTAGAAAAAAGGGCTTTCCAGACTTTTACTAAGCCATATATAGACTTTAGACAAGTTAAACTTTGACAAGTCAAAATTTGACGAACTCCTCGGATTTGCAGAAATTTCGGCAGCGCTCCCCGTAAAGAAAGTAGCTTACCAAAATTTGTACAAAGCCAAGTATAACAAAAGATCCCAGAAAATGTGAGAATTGATCTAAGATAAAAAACTTAGCTCAAAAAATGCAGGAATCGAGACTAACCTCTATCGCTCTAGCACGTGGCGAGCCTCTAAAGCAACTACCTATCAAACTGAAACTCAGACCAAGTAGTAGCCTCACTCAGTCACATGCAGGCCAAACCACAAAGGAAAGTACTCTCACCTTCCCAAGTCAACTTGGCAGACAATAGTTCATAATCTTTCAGTGCTTTAGCCCTTTATACCCAGCTTACACAGACCGCCTGAACTTACAGATCGCGCCCAACTTAGCAAGGCCTAGAGCTGTCTCTTATACACATCTAGATGTGTATAAGAGACAGGTCACATGCAGGCCAAACCACAAAGGAAAGTACTCTCACCTTCCCAAGTCAACTTGGCAGACAATAGTTCATAATCTTTCAGTGCTTTAGCCCTTTATACCCAGCTTACACAGACCGCCTGAACTTACAGATCGCGCCCAACTTAGCAAGGCCTAGAGTCAGAATACCTAAACTTATAGAGCGTTCTGACTTAGCCAGCCAAGCATACACAAACAGAGGGCACAACTACTTTTCTCTTCTTTGGGCATACGACTAGGCCATTCTAGTCGCTCTGAACTGTTTAAGTAACCAAGTTGTATACATCTCTCTGAACTTTAGTCTTCAAGGTGGGCGTAGGACTGAGCGATTCATCTTAAAAACAATGCTCAGCCGGCCCAAGTTACCTTCAATTATATTCTTAATTGTACTCTCTTCAATTTACGATAAGCTATAGTCAGGCCATCCAATCTTATGGAACCCGTGTCTGACTAGCCTGTTTTTAATAGGATAATAATAACGTATAGCCAAATCATAACCTTGGGTTCCAGTATGTGCAAGGCTTTGAGCCAGACCCCCTGAACTTACAGAAGGACCTAACTCTCTGCCCAATTCATTTCTCTCTGAACCATCATGTGCGTCGCATTGAGTCAAACCCCCTAAACTTACAGAAGGGTCTGCCCCTTTGCCAATGATTACTCTCTCAAAATAAAAGCAGGAAGAGACTTTGCCAATGTATACATAACAGTTCAGCCCCCTCGTTCAGAAACAAGAAAACTTAAGGAAACCCAAAAAAAAAAGGCAATTCAGGGTACCTAAACTTATAGAGCGCCCTAAGCTCCTGAAAATTAACCACAGTCAAACCCTCGCAAGTCAGAGCAGTCAGGTCACCTAAACTTATAGAGCATCCTGACCCTCCATGCAATTCACAGCACAGGGTCTCCCCAAACTTATGGGGACATCCCAGCCTCCAGAGCATCCAGGCCACCTAAACTTATAGAGCGGCCTGATTGCTCCATGCAAACCAGAATAAACAAAGCGCTAGGCCTCCCCAAACTTATGGGGACCTCCCAGCCTCAATGACCCAATCAATACGGCACGCAATACTGCCTTCCTCCCAACCTTCCCCCAAATGCAACCCCTTTTGTTCACAATCTTCTTTCAGGTAATCAATAAGGCTGAAACTGAGGTTGCACACACATTCCTTTACTTTAGTCTGACTTATGTCTTGAAAGCCAACCCAAAATCAAAGTACAGGATTCACACAGTACACTCAATCAAACCATAGCAAGATGTACAGGTAGAGGTTATAACTGGGTTAATAGAGGGAGACAAGCAGTTACCACTCAGTTCCTTGCCTCCATGACTCCTCCTGAGTCCCGGCAAAGCTCCCGCAATTGGTGGGGCGAACCTCCCACAGAGGCCTTGTCGCGGAATACGGGTTGCAATCCCGCCTGCCGCCTTCTTCTCAGAACCAACAGACTAGACTTAGAGTGGCAGAGAAAGGAAGTTTGAGTCGCTCAGATACAAGAAGGGTGCTTTCAGACTCGCGCGAGAGGGCCTTGCTATCTCGATGCGCCTGAGGGCCCCGCAATGATGGCCTAACAGCAACCGCTTGACAAAAATCAGTATCAAACCCCCAACCGCTGACTCTCCTTACGACCCCCTGGTTCGCAGCAATACCCCCCCCCTTCACAATCTGGTTACTCCTTTAAGTCCCGACACCTCTCCTTAGACCGATCGCTGCTACACAACAATCCGAAACGCGGGTAGCTTCACGGAACCTCAATAAGACATTGTACGTACAACACTTCGCGCGCAGCCGCAAGGTGCTGCAGCAGGCTATAGTAGTAGCCTTCACACGCCATCAAACTGGGTACAACCACGCACAGTAACTAGTCACAGCAACAATCTGTTGGAGCGGTCGGCACGAGCGACAACAACGTTAGTGGTATCGCAGCGGGCTTATCTCAATGGCAATCCCTCTCTTATGCAGCAGTAAAGCTGAAGGGCCGGACCACAACTACTCTCCTTTGCTCTCCTGACTGGTGACCATGGCAGCATATCAACCAACAATTAGCCATGCGCTAATCACCATGCAGGCCTTCAGCCTCGCGGTCAGACTTACACTGTCTTCAAGCGACGGGACGGGCCGGGTGCCGGCTACAGGTAGGTCCCTAGTTCGCAACTTTCCTGTAGCTCCGTCACTCAATAGCCTGAGCCACACATCGGCCAGCAGGTAAGCCCTCTCGGCCCTGCTACAGGCTTCCTGCCTTTCCGCCACAGCCAACTCCGGGCCCGTAAGTGCTCGGCTCCTGCCTTCCTTGTATGCACCCGGCGCGCTTTCAAGTCCGGATTCACTTCTTTCTTTCATCTGTCTCATCGCCCGCTCCCACTGTCGTCCTCTCGGCGCTGTCAATAGTGCACGACACTCCCTTCTTGTTGTGCCCCGCCTAACTCCCCGCCCGCTGTTGCTTTGCGCTGCCTGGCCGGACCCACCATCCGCTGCCTCTTTCTCTTCCTGTGCAGCTGCTGCTCTCGGAGTCGGGCAGGTGAGGCAGCTACATCGAAGAAACAACAATAATAAAATAAACGAGAAAAAGAAAAAAAGGAAAAAGAACAAAAACTGAATGGATCTTCCGCAAAAACACAGGCGGATTCACCCCTTCTTTACACTCCTTTTTCTACTAATCTAACATTCAAACAGACTCCACAATCGGGTTCGCAACCCTTCGAAACCTCCGATTTGACCCCTTCCCCGCCCGCTTCCATCGAGCAACGGGCGAGCCCTTCCTTTTTCCTCCTCACTTTTCCCCCTCCTCAGCCATAGCTCCACAAAGCACCTTCTTCATCTAGCTACTAATCTACTAACCCATTGCAAGGACTAACTTCACAATCTAACTCGCAGTACCTAAAAAACATAGGTTACTACTTTATTTCGCTCGATTTCGTCAAGAAGCGAGCGAAATATGGCTTTCTTCTACTTCTGCCATAGCCTCCTTCCACCATCTCCGCGCAGTACAATTTTCTCGTACCCCCAATCCTGCTCACTTTCCCCTAAAACTGCCCTTACTATGCAAATCGCCCGGGGTCAAAACCCCGGGATCGCTTCTTAAGCCGCCGAAATATGCCACAGACTGAGCGAGGTAGCACTTCCTGCCCCCACCATCACTCCTCCCACCATCTTCTCCGTTGGACGCACCCGGCGCAATATCGCGCCCGGGTTCATCCCCTCTCCTCTCTGGCCTATGCCGACCGCTGCAGCTCGTCGCTCCCTGTCTGCGCCTAGAGGCGGCCTCCCCCTTTGCCGTGCACAGTCACACTCTGTCCGCTCACCATCCTACCGCCCGCCGCCCATCGCACTCCACTGTGTCACTGCGCCCGTCCCCGCAGCACTCCGCTCCTCCCTGCTGCGCATGCACCCGGCACCAGGCCCCGTCCCGGCGCATTCGTTCTCCCTCTCACTGTGCCCGCTGGCTCGTCTCTCTGCCTCCCCCTTCCTCTCTTCACTGCGCTCGCTGCCTCGCTGCCTGCTACCTCCAACCAGCCGGTGCACCTGGCGCCGAGCTCGCTACCTGCCATCTCCAACTAGCGGGTGCACCTGGCGCACCCACCGTCCAGGKYTCGCCCCGCCACTCACCTCTGCCAGCCCCGCCTTCTACCTCGCTGCTCCGCTTCAACGCTCGCTGCCTAGCCTTCTCCCTCACCTGTCTCTTATACACATCTAGATGTGTATAAGAGACGTCCCTGGCGCAGCGCCCCAGCCAGGTCCACTCAGCCGTTTTTCAGTTGCTGCTTCAGCCGCTTCCCAGCCGCTACACTAAGCTAAGCAAGGCCTCGACTGACTCAACCAGCAGGCCGGTGGCGAGTGGGAGTCAGAATCCGCCATGAAGTGGGTAAACAGCTTTCATCTGTAGAAAGCGACCCGCTCTACGCAACACCCCTATAAAAAACAGACCACCCGACACAACTCGTTCGCGGGAAAGCGATCCGCCCCATCCCTCTCTGTGTTATCGCTCCGCCTTGCCTCCACTGCGCTGCTCCGCTGAGCTCTCCACTCGCCCCGACTGCCGATCTTTGCAGCTCATGGTCCAAGAGCAGCCTGCGGGCAAGCTTAGTGCCCACGGCTTCTCTAGGCCGCTGGCCCCCGCCGAGTAGCATAAGGCGGAGGCCGCCGATGGTCATAGGGGGAGAGGGCCAGAGGTGAGGCAAGGTGACTGGCCCATCGACGAAGCTCGACCCTGATGCTACCGGCTGAACCCTGGTCGATCGAAAGACCTTGGCCCTATACTACTGGCTAGCCCCTGGCCGGTACACCCACCGCTACAGCAAATACCGCCCCCGCTGGTGGGTGCAGCCCCCGCATGTTCCCTTGTTGGAGGCTCGAGCACGGATGTGGCCGCTGCGGGGTTCCCCGTAATACCACGACGGGATAACTTCGGCGCAGTCACGAAAACAGTTAGTAGCCGTACTTCAGGCAGTCCGCGAATACAACACACCCGCGCGCGACTTCATCGAACCCGAAACATAGGCCATATACATCCCGCATTACCGGCCCTTCTATCTAAAGTACAACTACAACTCAAATCCTAACTACGCCGCCGTTTTCTCTGCCACGGCGTGGTAGGGGACCTTTGCCAGCACCCCGAGCTCGCGGACCGTCAGGCGAGGCCCGTGCTCAAGGCCCTCGACTACCATGACGCCCATTTAGTCCAACGTCGCGTTCGACTCAACGGTACGTCGGAGCATAACAAAAATCAATACAACAATTATTTGCTATAAAATACCAACAGACGTCGCGCGTCCCGCTGGTCCGTGACGCCGTGCACGCCTAGGCAGCGCACCCACCAAGAACAACTTTATTATATTACTGGGAACCGGGCCCAGTGTCCCTTACATCGTGTTGCGGTGACCCTTTTTGAAATGACCCTGCCCTCACATCACGTTGGGCCCGGTTGGGGTGACCCTTTTTGAAATGACCCTCGACCCCAAACAGTCCTCTCCCACTGCCGCGTTTTTTTTCTTTTTTCTTCTTCTTCTTTCGTTTTTTTTCAAACTGATCAGAACAGATACTACACTTGATCTTAGCCAAAGGCCGAGAAAGGTATACTGCCACGTTTTGGCCCGGCTCAGACAGACAATTTTCATGTTTTTTCCCACCAAAAACAACTTTATTATATGACTGGGAACCGGGCCCAGTGTCCCTGACATCATGTTGAGGTGGCCCTTTTTGAAATGTGCCTCGCAGAAATCTGAGCACCTCTCCACAATGCCGCCTATAGACCGATCACATACATCTGGGGTGAGGTCCCACTGGCAGAGAGGATTGGGTTTAATGCCTGAATCCGGTCGTGTTTCTGAAGAGGTGCAAAAAACAGCCATTGATCTGCATCTCTGCATAATACATAGCCAGATTCATCCGCTTACTCCCATCCCATCCTCGTTACTAATGGGACCCTGCCCCTGTCTGTGCTACACGCTATCAGATTCGACTCCATCGTTACCGTTCCATGTCCTATGGACTGTACCTACAAAGCTCTACAAAGCTCTCAAGTCCAGCCTCAGACGAGTTTTACCTTTTCTGTTCTGGGCCTAGAGATATGAAAGTCCAGCCTCAGACGAGTTTTACCTTTTCTGTTATGGGCTACCGTAGAGATATGAAGCGGTAACGTCTTTTCCATCTGGCGCCAAAGATTTTTCAAATTGGCGCACTTTTCAATTTTTTCGGTGTTCGCAAACGCGCACGTCCCTCCTAGAGAATGAACGCAGGGCCTCGCCACACCACTGTCAAAACGAAAACAGAAAAGGATGCATCTGCCTGCAGAAAGTGGTAAGATGCGTCCGTTCCTATTCATAGTAACGGATGCATCTTACCCCCCTCTGCTGGAAGACGCATTTGTTCATTTTTCATTTCGAAAGTGGTGTGGTGAGTCCCCAAGTCTACGTGTAGTTCGCGCAGCCAGGCGGGTTAGGAATCTTCCCGGAAACCTCGTGGCCAAGCCCACACATGTTAGTTGCAGCCAATATACGTCATGTTTGTTCGTATAACTACCATCTTAACCCGGCGAAAGAGCGTACAGTCATGATCGCTGTATCTGGGCCGAAAGTTGGGTAAATACATACAGCTATAACGACCGTTTGTTTTATTCCGGGGAAGACGGTAGGACTTGCTGTAGCACTGCGCATCAACCAATGTGTACAACACCGTCATGATGGCTTTGTATGTGGACTGAAAGTTGGGCGAAATACGTACAGCTATAATGGCAGTTCGTTTATTTGGGGGAAGACGATTAGACCAATGTGAACACACGCCGCACATCATGCGAGTCCTACCGTCTTCACCCGGACAGAATGCCCAGTCATTATTCCTGCATTTGGGCCACTTTCCTGTCTAGACGCATATGGATAATGACCGGACCTGAAGACGGTTGTGTCATCATATGTTCAGCTTCTCCCACAGGGCAATCACGATCTTAGCTTCTGCCGTAGGCACTGTATTTGGTGCAACTTTCACTCTAGATACAGCCAACACGGCTTCTGCCACAGTGTCCGCAGGCCTGCCTATTGCAGTAGTGTGCTATCCGTCATGTGCTCTATCTATGTAGCCTCCTCACCCACTACACTGTACCGGAATAAAACATACAAAAAATAAATGCGAGGATCAGGGTCCTCGGTAGGCCTATGGGGCCCTGTCTGCAGCCTTACCCGCCCTAAGTGAAGGCGGGCCTGGCTTTTTGCAAGAGGCCCTCGACTGTCAATTTCATATTTGGGGTCCAGGCAGTTGCGACGCGCCAGTTGGTTGAAAGAAACACAGG
>BFEA01000512.1:672657-708774 GCA_003427395.1 Chara braunii | reverse complement strand
ATGGACCCCACTTCGTGAAATGTTTGAACAGAGGGCCTCTCGTTGATTTGCTGGCCCGCCTTCACTTAGGGCGGGCACGAGGCTTGCTGGGGGCCTTAGCCCAGAACATGTACATCACGCCAAGGCCCCTTTGAGGGCTCAATCCTCACATTCCATCCCCCTTAGCTTCGAAAGTCCGCTGAGATGCTTACTTCGCAGGTGCCTTCCCTTTTAACATCCTCTCATATTCTGTCACCACTTGAGGAGTTGTGTCAATCAGTTCCTCGCTTGTGAACCACCGATCTTTTTTTGGATCCGTATAATGCCTGAATCTGACGCGATATTCTCTCTTGGGTTTGGGAGGTCTTCCTCTACCCAGTGGCTTCGGAACAGGCATGTCTCTGTGATCCACAATGTCGTGGATGTCCACTTGGCCATCCATGGTTGGGGGCAACATCGATCTCCTTGAAGGGAATTGATCTGTCTCAGGGAAAGGTGCAAGCTTTGAGGCATGAAAGACAGGTGAGTGCGCAGGTGACCAGGGATACGGATAACATAGGTAGGCCCATCCATCTAATCCCCAACTATGTCCAGGACTTCCCAGGGACCAAAACACTGAGGCATTAGTTTTCGCGAGATACCGAATTCCTGTCCTAGCTCACTAGCCTTGACCGAGACACGTTCCCCTACCTGAAATGAGGACTGTCGACGATGTTTGTTCTCAGAAGCAATGATTACTTGCTGAGCTTTCCTGATGTGCTCGACAGTTTGTTGTAGCAACTTCTCATACTGCACACCATACTCAAGTGTGCCCGAAGTTGCAGAGGGTCGGTTTTCAGGTAGGAGGAAGTCCAGAGCTGATCTAGGCTTCCATCCCAAGTGCAGCTGATTAGGACTAACGCCGGTACTGTTGTGTACAGCGTTGTTGTACAGGCTGGCGATGAGAGGCAACTTCTCATCAATCGTCCTGGTTGGGCTTGATGTAATGCCTCAGCAGGTGTTGTATGACTCTGTTCATCTGCTCGGCCTGTCTGTTGGCTTCGGGATGATTCTCTAAAGTCATTTGAAGTTGACTGACCATTTGTTCAGCACTCTTCTTCCACAACTCACTTGTGAAGCGGACATCTTTGTCACTAACGATTGACTTTGGTAGTCCAAAATCACGCACCCAGTTGCCCATGAACAACTTGATGACGTGTTCAGTCCTTGCGGTCTCTGGCATGGCAATTAGTCTAACGTACTTGGTGAATCGGTCTATGATGACAACGATGTGCCTCTTGCCACTCCTACTAGTCACCAGGGTGTCCATGAAGTCCATGGAAACACTCTGTCCCGGACCAGTGGGGATAGGTAAGGGCTTCGGCAACCCAAGCGGTGCTTGAGTTCGCGGTTAGTCTCGCTGACAGACCTGACAGGTCTCCACATACTTATTTGCATCTTCTAGTATTCCGGGCCACCAAAATCGTTGTGCTAGATTGGCATTCGTCTTTTTGTAGCCAAAGTGTCCGGTTGCGTTATGACATTCTCCTAAGAATAAACTACGCAAACGTTCACTAGATGGAACAACTAATCTTTTAAATCCGGCCTTATCAAGAAAGAGAAGCCCGTCCACCATCACAAACTGATCTTCCGTGGCCTTGTCTTTTGCCTGAAGTTTGCAAATGATGTCCATCGTGACAGGGTCTTCCTGATAGGCTTCCACCAGCGATTGAGTTAGTTCTTCAGATACACCAAACTCAGAAACTAGCGCCCCTAGGTAGTCTGCCCTACGTGATAGCGCATCTGCAACCTTGTTGTACTCTCCCTTCAGATACTCTAGCTTGAAGTCATATTGATCTATGACCTCAATCCAGCCCTTGAGTGCATCACAAAGAGTCGATTGAGTCTTGATCCATTTAAGGGTCTGATGGTCAGTTCTCAAATAGAAAAACCGTCCCAACAGAAAGTGCCTCCAATGGACAAGTGCCTTGTAGAGGGCATAGAGTTCCCTTTCGTAGGTGGACTTTGCAAGTTTCTTAGATGGCATCTTTTTGCTCATATACTCGATCGGTCTCAACTTTTTACCATCCTGCTGAACCATCACTGCGCCAATGCCGTATTGGCTTGCGTCAGCGGTTACAATGAAAGGCTTCTGAGGATCGGGCACCATGAGAACCTCATGATTCATGAGTGCATGCTTCAATCGTTTGAAAACAGCCTCGCACTCTTCACTCCTGTCCCACGGCGTGTCAAGTCGAGTTAGATCAGTCAAAGGAAAGGCGACTGCGGAATAGTTCTTCACGAAGTTCCTATAGTAGCCGCACATTCCTAAGAAAGATCTGACCTCAGTAACAGTCTGAGGTCGTGGCCAGTCCCTGATAATAGCCACCTTCGCATCTTCCGGCCTAATCCCTTCCACGGATACTTTATGACCGAAGTACAAGATCCTAGTGCGTCCAAACTCACATTTCTCTAGGTTGACCTTATACTTGTGCTCTCGTAGGAGTGAAAGTACAGTCTCAACGTGTTGTTCATGCTCCTCGACAGACTTACTAAAGATAAGAATATCGTCAAGGTACACGACGACAAACTTATCTAGGTAGTCATGGAAGATCCTATTCATGGCATGTTGGAATGTACCCGGCGCATTGCAAAGGCCAAAGGGCATCACTACAAACTCATACAGACCGTATCGGGTCTAAAAAGCAGTCTTGTGCTGATCCTCAAGTCTTATTGCAATCTGATGGTTGCCGGACTTATCTTGCTATAGTACTTACATCCCTACACCCTATCCAATAGGTCGTCTATGCGAGGTAGAGGCTCTGCATTCTTCACTGTGATGGCATTGAGGCCTCTGTAATCAATGCACATCCTCAATGTACCCCCCTTCTTCGATACAAATAGCACTCGAGATCCGAAGGGGGAAGTACTCGGCCGAATCCATCCCTTTTTTGTCAGCTCTTTCAGATGTTACCGAAGTTCGTCCAACTCGGTCGGAGCCATCCTATAGATCCTTCCCTTTGCGGTTTTACTCCCTGGAATGATTTCTATGGCATGGACAACCTCCCTTTCTACGACTCTTGTAGGCTCTGTGAACAGATCAGGGAACTTAGCAACTGCATGCTCCATCTCTGGGGGTGTTTTAACGGTCTCCCCTTTCTCGGAGACATGCACTAGGTACATACCCTCCTCTTGGTTTTGTTTGTAATAATTATAGAACGCTGATGCACACAAGCAGCCATAGGTTTCTATTAAACTACTGGCCTTGTACTAGCCAGTCTCACGGTCCTTCCATCAGGCAACTTGTGCTTTAGCACCTTCTTGTCCCAGTCAAACTGGGGCTTGGCAACCTCAAGGTAGTACATTCCTAGCAGCATATCAAACGGTAAGTCGTCGCTAACTAGGAACGAAATCTTATGATTAAGTTTCCCTCTTCCATAGGAGAAGGTACAGACTATATCCTTGATATAGTCTGTGACAACCATGCGCTCCTTATTGGCCAAAGTAGATGCTACCGGTCTACTAAGGTGTTGTACCCGGTCCTATAGGTGCAGCCTTTCTAAGCAGTCACGACGTATGTAATTCCGCATGAAGCCGATGTCCACGAAGGCATTACATTTGCGGCCTCCTACAACAACTTCCACAACGAAATGTTCCCCTCTAGGACCTCTACTTAGTGCCACCCAAGATTCGCGAGGATCCTTGCTTGACCACTCGCTTTCCAAATCTTCCAAGGCTTCAGACACATCCAACGTACAGGGCATAGTTTGGTCTGGGTGAGTCTGCAGGGTGACTAAAGAGTCATTAGCTATGGCCTTGTCATGAAGTGGGGAGGGTATCTGACCCACTTCACCATGAGTAGAAGCAGCTAAAACTTCCACCGGCCTTACAAGTTTCCCGAGCTAGAAGCCTGGGAAGAAGGTACCCCTCCCTTAGGGGGTATCTTTTGTGTGACCTTTGCGTTCTTGCACTTGTACTGGGTGTGTCCGTATTCACCACAGTTAATGCAAGCACCACGCACTCGGCGGTCCCGCCACACTTCCTGATCAAGACCTGCCTTGACCCAATCAGCAACTTTGGCCTCATTGGAGGCGGCCTGCCCTTGACTTTTTTGATGGCCCTTCCCTCGGCCACCTGCCTTAGTCTTTACTACTGTGGCGAGGGTGCTACCCTCAGCGGTTTCCTCGCCGTCGTACTCTGTACTGTCCAACAGGTCTAAAAGCTCCTCGATCTCGGTTTGGGTCCCATCAAACTCAACCATCATCAATTGACTCCCCTTCTTCTTCCACTCCTGTGGACTTTTCTTCTTCCTCACGTCTACTGGAGTAGGTTGAGCACTTCCTAGAGTAGCCTCCAAGTCTAAGGCCTTTCTAGAGAAGGTCTCAAACGAATGATACTCGAGCCGAGCCTCGCTGGCCAGTAAGGTCCTAAGATTGTCGGGCAGACATCTCACGAACATGGTCAATAAGACCTGGTCATCGTAGCGTATGCCGAGAACGACGATAAGGCTCTCTACGGTAGACGTTAGCTCTCTGACTGACTTGTACTTTCGTTGGCCTAGTCTGAGCATCGCATCAGTGGCAATTTGTGCCTGCTATGGATTATGCCAGCGAGCTTCTACCACGTCTAAGAACTCTTCTAACGTAAGGGTCTTAACCCAATCTGCCATACGTCGTCCGAACCTGCCCTTTGCTACTATTCCATCTAGCCATTTGGTTGCCTTACCCTCAAGGTAAGATGCAGCAGTAATCACCTCCTCCTCCTGCAAAGTCCTCTTTGCCCTTACCCACATTGGAACTGTTCTCAACCATGTGTTGAGTTCCTCGTCCTTCTTCTCTCCGGAGAGGGCAATGGGCGGTTTCAAAGGGGTCTTTGGGTACAATTGCCCTTACCCACATTGGAACTGTTCTCAACCATGTGTTGAGTTCCTCGTCCTTCTTCTCTCCGGAGAAGGCAAGGGGGGGTTTCATAGGGGTCTTTGGGTACCATTGACCTTGCGGCTGTCCCTGTTGAGGAACAGGTTGTTGCGCTGATGGTGTAGTTGTCACCTCTGACCCAGAAGAAGAAGAAGCACCAGTCTGTGCGGCTGCTGCAGACGTACCACTTGGCTGTGTGCCAACTTGTACCGGAAAGGGGCCTGAAATCGTCGTTAACGGCAACAGCGACTGTGCTGCTGACCGTAATCCTGGCCTTTGCAAAAGGTCCAAGATCTGGTCCAAAGAGTTCTGCATGAAGTCCAGTCTGCTGTCCACGTGCGCATGCAGCGACAGTACGTTGTTCTTGAACACTTTCATTTGCCCAGTCATGGTTGACTCATACGCTGTTCTTCAACACTTTCATTTGGCCAGTCATGGCTGACTCATCCAAACCCTCTAGTGCAGCTTTGTCTGCCTCTAACGCATCAAGCCTGGTTGTTCTATTTTTGATTTTTTTTTCTCTGTCGGTAGCTTGCTTCAGTTCCCTCTCTAACCGAGCGCGGATCCTTTCGACTTGTTGGAGCTCTAGGAACTCCCTGCCGGGTGGGGTGAACGGGCTTAACTGCGAGCCCGCCATTTGACTTGTGGACTGAATAGAACTTACTGCCCCGGAAGTACCCGTGGGCCCAGGGGGCATTCCCAACTGGGTCCCAGACGAGGACGCAGCAAAGGCTGCGCCGTTAGCCATTGCTGTTGCTCTGGCTGCTGCTGCCTCTTCTCTAGCTGCTGTGTTTGCTGCTGCCAACGCCTGACTTGCAGCTAGTGCTGTTTCCCTGGCTGCTGCGAGAGCACGGGCTCTATTTTCGACACGAAGCCGTCTTTCATCTCCCGGTTGTAAGGTCTGAAACACGTGAGGGACCCTAAGTGATCTGGAATGTGTCAGTCTCGCATCGTCAACTCCACCCTCATCGGTGTCTGACCCGCTCATCAGTTAGGCAAACACTATCTGCACTACAACTCCCTGCTGGAGTCCTACCACAGCATGTGTCTGACCGGCACCTAATTTTCTAAAAATAAATGTGTCCAGCAGGTCCCCTACTCGACCGATCAAGTGGCAGCCTACAACATTCACCAAAGACCGTAAACATAGTTTAGTTCTATCATGATTAGTTCACTTACAGACGTTTTGCATAGCACTGGCTATGGTAGTATACAACAGTCCTATACTAAACTGTATGTGAGGTGTTAGCAGTCCGTCAACCAACTAATCAATAATAAAACCAAACTATGTTGCAGATGTATGAATAGTGGATATGGTTATGTTTACAGTTGAGCACCGAATTGAAACCTACCCTCCCCTCAATCCAACATACCGATGAGCATCATTGAGCGGCAGTGTCATAGGTGTGCAATGTCGGCCCACCCCTGTGCCCCAGGTGCATGCTTATGACCAGGCTTGCCCTTTCTTTATTCTCGCGTGCAACAAGCCGTACGTCCGACTGATCTGGCTGATCAAGAGGCCTATTTAAGGACTGCCCCCAAGGTCGCTTAGGAATTATTTAACGTCGCAATCAGGACGACGATTACAACTAGTATCAGATTGGAAACCCATCCATAAATGTTTATAGACGGCCTAGGAGCGTCTGCATAAGCCTTTTCAGTCCGCACACCCCTCTATCAGCGCAGCAAAAGTGCCCTCAAGGACAAAGCAGCCATTGCATGCGTGTACTAATCCCATTGGGTTGGCATGGTGACTGTGACCCATGTGCTTCGACCAGGGCCCTTCAGTGCCACCGCCCTTTCTCCTTCCAGATGCTTCACCGGGAAGATTGTCGTCTCTCAAGGTAGAGCGCTCACGACACCTCACCAAAAGAGAGGACTCTCAAGTTGAGAGTAGATAAGGTAGGGGAACAACGTACCTGGAGATAGCTGCCCCCAACCACATATTTCTCACCAATTGAGCTGAGTGTGCATTTGATGACCGGTCGTAGCCTCGGTACCATCCACAACGCAATGCAGTGCCACCTCAGCCAAATGCCACATCAGCATGCTCTCATCACCAATCATACATTCCGCTCTCACCACGGCATCCAAAGTCGTACAGCCTTCCGGCGCACACCTCTCTACCCAAGTCGCGCGCCTAATGTTGGCCTGAAGTCACAAGAACCAACTGCGAAGAAGCATCGTTAACGCACCAAGTCTGTATAACGCCAGCGCACCAAGGTAAGCGGCGAATCGAACCAGCTCTGATACCAAAATGCAAGGAACATGAATGTGGACGAACATGAATGTGGACGAAGCACAGAAATCCAAATTGCAAAATCACACTGAAGTGTAGTCAAAGCAAGAGCAGATAGCACAAGGGAACCGAGTAACCATCCATTTGAGAACGATACAGAAGAATCGTGAGTCAATGTCCAAGCCCAATCAGGCAACACCAACAGCATAACCCAATGTAACTCTCTCTCTTGAATGGCGCCAGGCGCCCTACCTACTCTACAGCCTATCACTACAACTACAGCATGGAAGCAACCAAACAACTTGACGACCAGCAAGTGATGACGTCAACACCAATGCCGACCTCCTCTCCACCAGGTACGTCTCTCTCTTCACCCTCACTCTTCCTTGTTATCCCACACAACGCCCTTCACTTTCCGAAGAACCACCTTCGCCCTCAACCTCCCTCTGCGCCCACAGGCAGCCCGGCTATGGCCTCCAGCGCCCTGCGCCCAGGCTGCGCTCTACCACTTAGCGCCAGCCTGCCTCTCTCAGCCACTGCGCAGCACAAGTGCTCGCGCTACAATGCAGCAGCGTCCCCGCAATGACTGCATTGGCCAAGATCCCTGCCCATTCGCCCTCTCTGCCTATATGCCAGTGCTGCGTGTGGGCGGCCTCCCTTGAGCCTGCGCCTGGGCCCCAGTACCTATACCCAGGCCCAATGCGGTTGGGGCTCACGAAATACAGTTGCGCCTCTTTCATCAAGGCCTCCGTCCAGATTCAGATAGTGGACCGGTTTCCCATTGGCATTTTCGGCCTCTATATTCAGCATGCATTGTCGGCCTCACGTTTATGTGCCCAGGGCCTAACCAATTCGGGGGCCCTGGTCCTTCTGCATTTGCAGAGATCCGGTACTCGGTGCACTCCAACCAACTGGCGTGCAGCAACTGTATGGACCCCACTTCGTGAAATGTTTGAACAGAGGGCCTCTCGTTGATTTGCTGGCCCGCCTTCACTTAGGGCGGGCACGAGGCTTGCTGCGGGCCTTAGCCCAAAACATGTACATCACGACAAGGCCCCTTTGAGGGCTCAATCCTCACACCATCCTCTAGGGAATTTTATTTGTTTAATTAATTTTATTTTTTTATTTTTTTCAAGACTCGCCTCATTTTTTATCATTAGCGAACTTTGAGGTCGGGGACCTCACAATTCAACCCTGAATGTATCTGACAGCATCAACCAGCTTAGCTTACATGCATTGCCTGGAGAACTCTCTCCAATCAGACTCGCATACTTCGTCACTTCACATGCATACAAACAGATGGTGAATCACACTGGCGCATAGCGCCCAACTCAAAGCTCGTTTCAAACAGGCTATGGTGCATCAGCACCCACACACCGCAACTCTTGTCTGTGTGTCCAACACCACTGTTCGCTTCACACTTCGACTCCAGATCACCTTGGATACCCCACGCACACACTCTGCACACACACGAATGCACACCTACTATTAACTATGGCAGCTATGGCCGCCAACTAACTCTACTCTACAAGCAGCTATGGCTGCGCTAACTCCCTCTAGCCCACTTCGACTTCAGGCTCCTCTGCAGACCACCTCGCACAAGTCATTGTGGCAGCGCTTCCGCATGGTTTCTGCAGGAATGAATGAATGGTTGTGCGCTGCCTCTTGATTTATACTTTTGTAACTCGTTGGTCGGCAGCTGCTGTATCGCCCTTGGTCTCGGTGTGTTCCTCCATGGCATCAGTGGCCATGCCTGCATTACCACCTGCAGAGTCCCCTCTTCGGGTATCACCTATGACTGGCCCCCCTTCACCACCCCTGACTTCATCACCCCCGTCTTCACCACTTTTATTTCCCCTGGTTTTATCTTCGTCTGTTACCCACCTTCCGACTACTCTACCACCCGTGTCTTCACCACTCCTGCCTCCCCTGGTCTTGTCTCCATTCGTTACCCCTCTTCCTAATCCTCAAACCACTCCGTCCACAGAGACTTTGTCATCCTGTTCTGCCCCTGCAGAAAGCCTACGTCGTCGTCCTAGACGCCGGATTACTCCCCACCCTCAGCTTACTCCCCTTTCCTCCATCTCTATTCTTGGACGAAGAAGAACCCGTTCATTCTCCCACCACGGCCCTCCCCAACATCCCGTCCCCGTCTTTTGCTGCCACAAGCATCCGTACCATGACTGCAGACCTTTTTGCAATGAGGCAAACACAAAATAGGAGGGATGATGGTGAGGGTCCATCCGAGGATGAACTTGGCAAGGGGACTGTAGGAGATTCTGTACAAAATCCGCCTGACCAGCCTCCACCGAATCTGTGTGGTCTTGCTGCTACTAGCATTTGCCTACAAGCCTATCGTCGGGAACCATATACTCACTCTGATTTCTTGGCCATTGCTTCTCATCTTGATGCTCAGGAACGTGAGTTATAAGGCGATAACCCGACTCTGCATCCCCCACAGGGTATTAATTACACTCGACATGGGGGATTCAATGTCTCTGTTTTGGAGACTGCTTTGATAAGGCGCAGGCTTGATATGCAGCGTGCCCCTTCGGGTGGCGACCCGGACCACTGTTCGCATGTTTGTGCCTATATTCTACAATCTCCTGGCCACTACAGTGCTCTTGTCCGTGCCTCTGGTTTTTGGGAATTATGGAATGGCGGTGCTATGGTGCAAACTATTACTGCCATCTCTGATCTTGTGCGTAATTACCCTAACCTGCAACTGCTCCAGGTCATTGACCCTATGGGTACCTCGTGTACTTCCATGCCCGCCTCTACGCCTATCTCTGTGCCTGCCTCCGTACCTGTCTCTGTGCTCGTTTCTGTGTCTGTCTTCTTCCAGGTTACTGACCCTATAGGTACCTCGTGTACTTCCATCCCCGCCTCTGCACCTGTCTCTATGCCTGCCTCCACACCTGTCTCTGTGCCTGCCTCCTCACCTGTCTCCATGCCCGTTTCTGTGTCCATCTCCATGCCCGTTTCTGTGTCTGTCTCCATACCCGTTTCTGTGTCTGTCTCCGTGCCTACCTCCATGTCTGTCACCGTGCCTGCTTTAGTCTTCATTCCCCCACATGCTGCACTAACACCTTGTGACCTCCTTCTTTGTGAGATCATGGACACAGTTACATTTGGTTGTGGAAACCATATAATTTTTTGGGCCCGTTGTCGGCAGGGATGCCACCTGTATCCAGATTGTGAACATCCCCTGCATCCAGATGCAATATGTCCCATCTGTGCCTATGGGCGCTATAGCGAATGTGCACTTAACTGTGATGGTGAACGCCCCACAATGGTCATGGCCTACAACCGGCATGCCCTCTGCAGTGCATGCTTCAGAGGTATGGTCGATGCTAGCCGTCGTGGCTCCTACTGTGACGAAGTTGCTTACCTAAATGGTTTTCGTCCTATAGATCAGCGGGAGGGCTGCTACCATCGCCCACATCCTTATGATAATTGTCCTATCTGTCGTGTGGGTCTTACTTAGACGTACCTTGCACCCTGACAAAAATGTGCAGGTGCGCTGAAAAGAATGTACAAGAATGTGCAAAGATGGGAAACCCTTCACTAAAACTGCAAGATTGTGAAAGAAGAACGCAGTAAAAGAAATTTGTGTCATCTTACTTTGTTTGTACCCTGCACCCTAACACCCTTAAAGAAAAAGTCCGAAGGGTGAAAATGAGAATAAAAAATGAAGAAGGAAGTGCAGGTGCACTGAAAAATGAATGTGGTAGACTCTTCACCAAATCTGCAAAATTGTGAAAGAAAGAAGAATGCAGTAAAAGAAAGAAGATGTTTGTGTCACCCTTATTTTATTTTTATTTTTTCTCCCTCTGCCTATCGATTTTCCTTTTCTGCTCCTCTCTCCCTTGTGTTTGACACCTCTTCCTTCACTATGCCTCTTTCCCATAGCGTGCAAGTGGGCTGTTATGGCATACGCGGATGGGGGCAGCTCGCGCTCAACTTCATCAACGTGGCGGGCCTTGTACGTTAGAGACATGGTCGAGGAGTTAAGAAGTCTGAGAAATTGAATGATTTCAATGTGTCTTTATTTTTTATTTTTATCCTTTGTTCAGTGTAAAACCATTTTGTAAAACACTGAAAGAAATAAGAATACAGTGAATCAAATAAGAAGGCACTGTTTTGTGTCATTCTAGTTTGTCTGTCTCTTTGCCTGTCTGTCCTTTCATTTTTCTTTTCTTCGCTCATCTTGTTTCTTCTTCTACTTCACGTGCATTCTTAGTCAATAGTTCTATGACCAGGGTTACCAGCCCGTACGTAAGGAGGCCCCCGGGCGGACCTCCGTACGTTCAGGCGTTCGGGGTCCCGTACGGGGTTCGAACCCGACGGCGTTCAGCCCCCGCCAAAAATTATTTCAGGGCCTAAAAATATATTTTTTTTCTGAATTTTTTTTTTACGAGGTCTCTACGACGTGAGGTACATGCCTATAAATTTTCAAGTCATTTGGCTTAGCCAAATAAGAATTAAAAATCGCCAAAGATGGCGGTGTCAAAACGTGTTCGCCCACGTTTTTTTTCACTTTTTACTTTTTGTTTTCACTTTAGTTCGGGATCTAAACAATTTTATTATTTTTTGAAACCTTTTCAGTGGGTTTTGTATTATGTGAAGTACACATCTGTAACTTTTCAGGGCATTTAGCTATGCCAAAAAAAAATGAAAAATCGCCAAAGATGGCGGTGTCGAAAACATGCTTGCGCACTCACTAAATTTAATTCTCTTTTCATTTTTATTTATTTTTATTGTTAGTATTTATTTTCCGTATTTTAGTTTTATTTCAAATTTGGTAAGGAATTCGGATGTAATGCTCAGGCAAATCTTGTTTAATTTATTTTTCTCCATAACATATCTTTTTTGCAAATGTTTTTGATGACTTTTTTTTTTTTTTTTTTTTTTTTTTTTTTTGGGTCCGCGTTCGGCCCGAACGGCCGAACGCATCCCCAAGGGGTCCCATACATTCGAGCGTTCGGGTTGGGGCGTTGGGCCCGTCCCGAACGTCGGTTACCCTGTATATGTATTTATAGATATAGATATAAATATAAATATAAGTATATAGATAGATAGATAGATAGGGTTCATCCTCCTGATGAGTAGGTGAAGCTCCGACGAAACAGTTTGTCACATCCCCTCGTTTTTTGTCCTCTTCTCCCTCCCTCTCTGAGTACGGCAGCTCTGTCTGACGATATATATAAACTCCGACGAAACAGTTTGTCACAGCCCCTCGTTTGTTGTCCTCTCCTCCCTCCCTGCCTACGGTTTACAGGGCAGCTGTGTTTGACGATGTATGTATGAATAAATAGTACTAAATAAAATAATAATAGTAATAATTTGACCAAGCAACTTCACAATTCACCAAACTCTTTGGACGAAAATGAATTATCAATATCACTGCATGAGTTATCAATTTTATTTTAAGCAAAAAACAGTCTTTTCCGAGATGTGTGTTTCTCAAATCCACTTAAATAAATCCAAGTTAACAATAAATTTTATATATTCATATCAATTTCATTCCAAACATAGTCCCAATATAATCACGAATAAAATTGTCAACCTCGGCGTACAACTCACTTTATTTTTTTTATTTTTTTTTTTGGTACAACTCCACTTCGCTTGCCTTTTGAAACAATTTCCCTCGGTAGTATTTCATGAACAGGGGCTCAGGACCGCCGGTACCAGGCGGGTAGCGTAGCTCTCCGTTACCGGGCGCCGCCGCCGGATTTTCCACGTGGCGCTGTTCGCCGACAACCCCGCTGCCATGACGGGGAACGGGATGGTTGCAGGCGCACCCCTCGACGTGGGTGGAGGAGTTCGCTCTCTCATAGCCAAGCACCAGCGGAACAGTCCTAGTAGGTAGAGTAGGGTAGGTGGTAGAAGGCTGAAGGAGGAATAGACTGGCGAAAGGAAGAAACGACAAGCAGTCAGCTTACCTGGAAAGCTCCGACGAAGTCAAACTCTAGGGCATCAGGAGAAGAGATGGCGTCCTGACGACAACAAGGAAGCCAGGAGAGACATCGGCCATTGGGATCGCCGGACCCGAGAGGTGAAGACGACAGGGTGCGCGAATCGGTAGGGTGATGCTATGATGAAGGTATCTGCTCAGATGTCTTGGACATCGATGAAGTGGCCGAAAATGAGAACGGGAAAACGTTTGTAGTCAACAGTGTTGTGGATGACATAAAAAAGAAGTGGTTAAAAGAGCGCACGGTAATCCTGATTTTTCAGGAAGAGGCAAAGAAATTATCGAGATCAATAAAAGAGGACCTAGTTAGGGCCTACGAAGACGGATGGTTGGCTGAGAGACGTTTCCATCCCGATGTGCACAGAGGGAGAGTGAGTTTTGAGGGAGCCAACGTAGTTTCATACGTGGCTAATGCCAAGGAAGTGGCCCAATGGTTGATAAACCAAGGGGAAGGGCATAGGGAACGATTCATGCAATTCCTAATCAACCAACCGAGGACGGCCAAAGCAGGGGTAGAAGGAAGGAGGGTGGAACGCCAGGACGAAGCCCGAAGGACTCAAGCAGGGAGCAGGCACTTCGAACAACAGGCGAGAGAGAGGCTTGCACCAGGACTGGAGGTCAACGGCGAAAGAAGAGAAGCTCCCAGTGCAGTGGGTGAACTGCCCCTCTGGAGAAACAGAAGAGCAGGGGCAAGACACGGGGAGCTGCGAGACGATCAGCAGTCACAACTGATGAGGATGGACCGAGAAGTTTGGCCAGGAGACTTGTACTCGTCAAGAGGAGGAGGTGCTAGTTTGAACCCAGAAGGAATGTTCAGAGAAGCATGGCATAACGTGCAGCTAACGCGCGACCCACAAATATACGGCACGAGTTCCCAACACCTACGCAGGTGCAGAATCTATGGCCAAGGGATCGTACATCCAACATGCCCACAAGCACAGTATCCAGAAGGCATACTAGAGTGGCGAACTGCACTCCCTCAAGGACCAGAGGGAGGGTCAGAAGTACAAGGGGTTCAACAAGGCAGGGGCACGAATGGAAGGCAAGCGGTAAACGAGATGGGGATGAGACGTCGAGGGGGATCTTGGAGGAGATGGAGGGAGGAAGAACCTGGGGACATAGGAGGAAGACATTGGAGAGAGAGGTCGTCAGCTTCTTGGGGTCAAACAGGAATTGACGACCGAGGTCAAGGATCAGAACAAACAGGCAGATCTCAAGGGGAGGGGCCACACAGAGAAGGGAGACAAGGTCCAAGGAGGCCAGAAGGTATACTAGAGGAGGAACCGCCTCCAAATCTGTCCAGAACACCAACCTCCTCTCACTCCTGAGTGAGAATGGGGAGCGAATGGCTGGGACCGGATGGAATTGAAGAAGACAGGAGAGATTTAGGGTCAGTTGCAGATATGGACCGCTCCTCTGTGAGAGCTCAGCACAATCCAAGAAACAAGGGCCAGCAGGGGAAGGTAGCAGCGGTAGACAGACAATAGTCAGAGATCGGAGAGCTGCTACAAAAAGAGATCCAGTGGAGGTAGCTAAACGGCGGCTGGTGCCTCTATTGTGCACCATGGCGAATGACGGTATATATTTTCTGGTGGTAGCAGGCAATGATGGTCAGCCGCAGATTCCGTCAGCAGAGATTGACAAATCACCTACACCTGCTACGATTATGGAGAAAACAAAGGTCCTGTATGGCAACCATGTGCCTATACGGATTACTCCAAAGTCTTCCATGGTCAGCGTTTTCTGTGAGACTCCAGAAGGGTACTACAAAGTCTATTTTCCATTACTGGATGCTAGAATTCCACCTGATACAGCGGAATTAATGACGCAGTCGGGGATTAGATGGTCTCGAATGGAGGTCATTCGTGAGAGAAATTTGCAAACATTGGAGGACATTAAAATCGCCCCGGGCATTAACGGTGACATCCTCTTGACTGTGAGTCGCGTGCCAGCTCATTCGGATGCAGTTCAAGGGGGAGCTCAAGAAGTTCCACCAGGGACCACTCCAAATCGCAAGGCGCAAACAGGCAACAACAACAACAAACAGCAATGATCTCCTGCATCCAACAGCGGACGGAAGGTACTCAAGAGGATGGATAGACTAACAGCAGCAACCTGGAATGTGCGGGGCTTGGGGGATACAGGGGGAAGGGCAAAGAGGAGAAGAGTGAGGAGCTGGATGCATGAGTGGGGGATACGTTGTCTGATGGTGCAGGAATCGAAGCTGAATGAGGAGAAACTGAGGGAACTGGGTGCATAGTGGGATGGCCCACAAGTGTGGGTGCCGGCACAGGGCACCAGAGGGGGAGTAGGAATTCTCCTACACAGGGATTTGCAGGTTAGGGTGTTAGAGACAGAGGCAGATATCCGGGGAAAATGAGCATGGATGAGAGTGGAAGCGGGGACAAAGGAATGGCTACTGATGACAGTCTATGCACCAACACAAGTAGGAGACAGGTCCAAGTTCTTTAAGAAGGTGGTTCGAAACATGCCAAGATCGTGTTGGCAGGAGATTGGAACCTATCCTTGGACAAAGCCCTTCGTCCAGGCTCCCACTATGCAGACAGGCAAGATGTGAGGGGCTTATGGGAAGTGACGGAGGAACTGTCAGTAGTAGACCCGTTCAGAATCCTGACACCAGAGGACTCGAGATACACATGGGTCTCTCATATACACAGGGCCAGACATGTGGTGACAAGACGGAGACTGGACTACTTTCTGGTGAGTGAGGGAGTGATGGAGGGAGTGACGTCAGTACACCAAGTGGGCAACCCCATGTCAGACCATAAGCCGGTAGTAGCCAACATCAAGCTGCGAGCAGGAGTAGAGAGAGGAAGGGGCTTTTTCAGACTGAACTCACAAAACCTGAAAGATCCAGGGTTGGTAGAGTGGGTACAGCAACATATGACAACCTGGGAAACAGCCAGACAATACTTCAACACCACTGCAGAATGGGTAGACAGCGGGATAGGCATTGCCTCCAAGATCATGGATGTGAGCTCAAGAATACTTGCCAGACCAAGGAACAAGAAGGAAGCGGAGTGTAGAAGAAGGGTGGAGGAGGCGGAAGAAAAAATGGAGGGTCACCCTATTTCAGTGCTGACATGGGCAGCAAAAAGGGAAAGGAGGGAGAAGTTACAGGTAGACAAAGAGAAGATGTGGAGGGAGGTGCTGGGGGAGAAAGGGATAGTGGTGCACGACAGAATGACAAGGGAGACATTCAAAAAGTTGCAGCCAAGGAGAACCCAACTGCAGATGGTGGAACTCAGACATCCAAAAGATGACACAGCTCCTAGAGCGACAACTGCAACAGGCATGCTGGATTACGCGAAAGTGTACTACGAAGATATCCTGACTACAAGAAGACCCCAAGACGACACAAGCACCGACGTTCCTCTAGTCTCCGACATGTGGAACACGGGGGTAAGGCTTTCAACGCAGGCAAGGCTAGATTTGGACCGACCAGTAACAATAGAAGAAACGACGCAGACATTGCGCAACATGGCCAAGAGGAAGTCACCGGGTATTGACGGTTTAACCGTGGAATTTTATATCCAGAACTGGACCTGGGTGGGCCCAGTACTGGTGGAGCTGTTTAACGAAGTCCTAAATGGAGGGAAGCTGGGTGCACAGATGACACATGGAATCATCACTTTGCTATTCAAAAAGGGAGATAAGGCGGAGGTCAACAATTGGAGGCCTATCTCCCTTTTGAATGTTTCGTACAAAATCTTGGCGAAAACACTCGCAAGAAGTTTAGTCAGGTACTTGCCTGATCTGGTGGGAGGTGATCAAGGCGCGTTTGTCCAGGGTCGATCGATTTTCACTAATATTGTCACTGTGATTGAAGTTCTCGAAATAGTACAGTCAGAGAACTCGGATATGGCTGTACTCCTTGACCTGGAAAAGGCCTACGACAAAGTAGGCTGGACCTTTGTCTTAACAACATTGAGACATATGGGCTTTGGACGTGGATTTTGCAGCTGGATCATCGCAATGTACACCTACTCTACGTCATCAGTCGTGGTCAACGGTCACCTATCAGCCCCTTTCAGATTAACAAGATCCCTGAGGCAAGGCTGTCCGCTGGCACCGCTTCTCTTCGTCTTCCAGATGGAAGTACTGCTAAATCGAATCAGGAGACACCGTGACATAAGGGGCCTGCAGCTGCGCAACCACAAGGAATGTACAGTCACGGCACTCGCTGATGACTTATTTGCAGTCTGCGAAAACACAGTGGAAACACTGTCAGCTATCAAGGAGACAATGATGTAGTATTCGGTGTTGTCAGAAGCGTCTGTCAACTCGGGCAAGTCAACCTTTTTGCTGCCGAGGGGGTATGTACTGAGGGTAGAATGGGGTATGAAAAGCGTAGAGGAAGGCGAAGAGGAACAATTTCTGGGCGTGTTGCAGGAGACAACCCAGGGCCTGCTCTTACAGCAAAGAATTGCTGCAAGATTGAATCTGCGGGGTAGAACCTGGCCTCTATCCATTATGGGTAGAGCTTTGGTGGCAAACACGGTGCTGTTAACAATACTGTGGTTTGTAAGCCAGGTGAGGGAACTGGCATGTGGAGTACTGATAGCAGTGTGCAGACTAGTTGCTCGCTTCCTGTGGAAACCTTCAGCGAAACAAACGGAAGGGTTCCTGGTCAAGATAGCTTGGGAAAGTCTAGAGAGAAGGGGGGACTTGGCCTCTGGCCCGTAGAAATTGGACACAACTACACACTTGGTTATGCAAAGTAGCAACATCTGATGTAAACGAGCACTGGATCTTACTTGCGGAACGAATCCTCATGTCCAAATGGGAACTGTCACGCCCAGAGGATGTCTGGGCGTGTTTTTTTCATGGAGTCTTTCTGCAAAAGAAGACTGAAGTCAAGCTTTTGGAATGCGGTACGAAAGGCCTGGAGGAAACAACCCCCAGAAACCAGACAATAGCCTCAGACTAAGGAAGAGGTGCTGGCTCAAATATTGTTTGACAATCCTGCAGTTAACCAGGATGGCGGAACCTTTGCAGCAGATGGCTCGACAACAACGTTTGGGCTAGCATGGGTTCGAAAGGGGGTGTCGAGAATTCGAGATCTATGGTCTCAACTGCTGGGGGGTTGGGAGCCACTGGTGAACATTAAAAGGAAGCTGAGTGGACTGCAGAGGGTGGAAGAAAAACGGAAGGCGCTGATTCAGGCCATCCCTCCGGAATGGTTACAGTTGTTAGGCCCAGAAGGAGTGGACCTTCCTGGTACATGGTACATTGCCGCGCAGGAAGAGGAGCCAACAGTGGTATGGAAGTTGCAAGAGATTGAGCCAAGCGGGTTCAGAAGGGTGGAAAGGTGGAAGGCAACAGAACATACAAATACATTGGAGAAATTGGAGAGGAGAAAATCATGCGGTGGACCAACCCACCCCAAATTCGAGTGGTCATAGCAGTGGGGGAAAATAGGAGGACCAGGATTCTGACATGGGTGGGCAGAGTACCATTAAGGGGGTGTGAATATTGATCCGTTGGCCTGGTCCTGGAAGAGAACTGAGGAAGGTCTCCCGGATCTTAATCTGGTGCACTACTCGGTGAGATCCGGGTATGTGATAGCAGGAAGAGGCAAGAAGACCCCAACGAAAGTGGCAACAGGTAGATGGCAGGCGTCTTTCGGTGAAGAAATCCACAATGTGGAGGAGCAGTTCAACAGGCTGTGGGATACACTGAAGTTTCTGCCAAATGGCAAACAGGTCAGCATCCTTTGGCTTCTATCTTTGATGGTAACTCCATCAGCGGTCTGGCTAGTGAGCAGGGGAATGGAAGTAGATCTACGGTGCAGACGTTGCAATTGGCCTTTTGAATCCACCAGGCACCTGTGGTGGGAATGCCCGACGTCCAAACGGATCTGGAAGTGGTGGGAGTACCACTGGAAGAAAATGGGGGGGAAAGGAGTTGATTGGGAAGAGAGGTGGGTACTGCTGGGCTTCCTTCGCCCAGGGGTAAGAGCAAAAGGTGGATCGGGATACATAGCTCATGTGATCAGAGGAACCCTCTGCGAAGTGATATGGGCGGACAGCAACAGAGCAAGATTCCAGAGCAAGCAGATGTGGAGCTAAAAGCAAGGATCAAACAAGGTGTGAAACAGGCAATCTCGGTGGATTGGAGAAAGATTGTGCACGGGGGAGGAGGCGGCCGAAGACAGTTGAATTGGTTTCTGAACACTTGGGCACGAAGAAATCAACTGGCTGCTGTTCATGCCACTAAGGGGCTAGTCATTTCTCAGTGGATTCGAAAAACGACAGCGCAACGGTAGACATAGGGCGCCAGAGGGAAGAGTCGGAAGACAGTAGGAAGCAGCTAAGTGATAGGATAGTAGGGACCAAGGCACTCGGTCCCAATTAGGGACGCTGTGGGCCGCTAGGAGAGTGTCAGTAGTTTCCGGACGAGGTCCTCTGGGCCGTGTTAGTCCCAGACGTAGGCCAGAGTTCAGAGTTCAGTTATTGACATAGTTCCATTTCATGAATGCTGAGCAATTCCTCAGCAAGGGGGTAGGAGATAGGGATGGGACATCATATCATTCGGTTTTGCAAGAATGTCCTCTTCTGTTTTAAATAATACTTAGTTTCGCTCGAACCTTGGTAGATGAGTGAAACGGTTTCCACCTCTGCAGAGGCATATGCAGATCCCGGGGTTTTATCCCCAGACCTTACCTCACCCATGTATAGTATCGAGTTGACCCTTGAGTGCTTGAACCCATGACCTGTGTTTTATGAGTTGTTGTTTGTCTGTCGTACGACTGTGTGGACATAGGGATTCAATCTGTAGACGAGTGGAGTAGAGGTCTTAGACAGTTCCAGAAGTCGTTGCTGTAGATGTCCCGAAGGGTCAAAGTCGTAGCTGCTACAGTCCTGAAGAGTCAAGGTCGTAGCTGCTACAGTACTGAAAGGCCAAGTCCACGGTCTTCCGGAAGGTCTGGAAGTGGCCTTGCGAGTTTTCCTCTCACGTTTCCACAGAAGGCCAGAGGCAAGTGAGCAAGTGGTGCGTCCAACTTCGCTTAGTCAGCGGTACCCAGTCCCAGTCTCACTTTGCACAGTCAGCAAGTACCAAGGGGAACTGTGTGCACCATGGGCCCAGCGGAAAGAGGCAGACCAACGAGTTACAAAAGTATAAATCAAGAGGCAGCGCACAACCATTCATTCATTCCTGCGGAAGGCATGCGGAAGCGCTGCCACAGTGACTTGTGCGAGGTGGTCTGCAGAGGAGCCTGAAGTCGAAGTGGGCTAGAGGGAGTCAGCGCAGCCATAGCTGCTTGTAGAGTAGAGTTAGCTGGCGGCCATAGCTGCCATAGTTAGTAGTAGGTGTGCATTCGTGTGTGTGCAGAGTGTGTGCGTGGGGTATCCAGGGTGATCCGGAGTTGAAGTGTGAAGCGAACAGTGGTGTTGGACACAAAGACAAGAGTTGTGGTGTGTGGGTGCTGATGCACCATAGCCTGTTTGAAGCGAGCTTGCATCTGAACTGTGTCTTGGTTTCCATATCTTCGAGCTTTGAGTTGGGCACTATGCGCCAGTGTGATTCACCATCTGTTTGTATGCATGTGTGACGTGACGAAGTATGCAAGTCTGATTGCACTGGTATCGGAGCTGGTACCCGCTACTCCATGCGCATCGCCGTTATAGCAGGAGGGAGACGTGTGGGCGCCATAGCTGAAGTGTGCCACCCTTGAAGAAGAAGTCCGCCATAGCTGCGCTGTGGAAGAGAGTGACGCATAACTGCACAGAGGACAACGACGAAGAGAGAGAGAGAGAGAGAGAGAGAGAGAGAGGGGCTGAGTGATACAAGATTGGGTTACCACGTACCTGCTGCTCTGAAGATTGGTTGTGCGGTCCAAGAAGAAGTAGCGGCCATAGCCGGAGGGCTTGGAATACTGAGGAGAGAGGGAAGAGAAGCAGGAAGGAGGAAGGAGGGAAAACGAAGGTGAAGACAGACATAGCCAGGGGTGTACAAAAAAAAAAAAAAGAGAAACAGCGAGAAAGAAGAAGGGTGAAGGAGGAGAAGGAGAAGGGAGATTGGCGAGGAAGAAGGTGCCAACAACCATAGCCAACTTGAGGGTTGACCGGGCATTGACCAGAGGGTTGACCGGAGCGTTGACCAGGGTTTGACCACGTTGACCAAGCGTTGACCAAGGCGTTGACCGGAGCTGCTAACCACGATTTTGACCAAGCTAGAGTTGGTATAATCTCGCCGAGCCCTCAGCCTACCCCCTCGCCCTACGGATGTGCACTCACCCTACGGTGCTTGCTGAGTCTGAGTCTGTATGTCTCTTCTTTCTGCATTGACTCTCTTCTATTCAGGTGATAGGACTCCGTGTATGAAGGATAAGGCTTTGTTGACCAAACCCCTGCCGACAGAGTAGGGCTTAAGACTGTGTCTGACGACTCGACTGTAACGGAGGCCTAACCCTCCCAAGGACCGGTACTGACCAGCGGGCTGCTCGGTGTGGCACGGTAGGCCCGAAATCTGAGCTGTGGGCTGCACAACGGGCCGTCTACATGTTGAGAGAACCTGCTGATCGCGTCGTCCTGTCTGCGACGTTAAAGAATTTTTGAGGAGTTACGGGGGATCTCCTTAAATGCCTCCTGATCAGCAACGGGTTCTGTAGTGACGGCTGTAGTTTAGAGTTTAGGCTAGTGCCCCTAATTGACAGGGTCTGAACCGGAGTGAAAGCCAGGTGGGTTTGGTCGCAGGTGCTGGGCATCTGCGTCTGGATTGCAAGGACTGTGGTTGCGAAAGCTTCCGTCGGCCGTGGTAATCTGGCTGGAACAAAGGGTAAGATTTTGTAGTCCACAAAGAGTCAGTCAGTCTTAAGTTAAGTAGGGGGGGCGTCTAAGTGGTGAGGAGTGGAACCGCCATTGGGTTGTGCATCCTTCACCATGGTTGACATGCGTAGTGGCACGAGTACCACCCCCTATACGCCCGAAGAGGAGGCGAAACCATCCTGAAAGAGAGAAGAGAGAAGGAGGCCAAGAAGAAGAACCTGATGGAGGAACAAGCGGCAAAGATGAAGAAGATTGAGGAGGAGATGGCGAGAGAGAAAGAGAGGTTGAAGAAAGAAGAAGAGGAGAAGTTAAAAGCGGTAGAAGAGGAGGAGGAGATAGAAGAAGAGCCACTGGAAAGAAGAAGGGAGCAAAGAGGGGAATCCAGTGGAACAAGAGATGACCAACTGGAGAAGAAGATCACAGAGTGGGTTGCAAATTTATCCTTGGGAGAAGAAGAAGAAGCGTTCATGTATGTACCCAGGGAAGAGCAGGAGGCGGTCGTAAAGGAGTGGGAGGCAGAAGAAGACCCCCTCAGGCGTCAGGCCATGGAGGATGAGACGAGGATGGAGTGGAAGCTACGACTCATGAGGGAGAGAAAAAGGAGAATGGAAGCGGTGAGCCAGGCGGCAAAGGAGTTGGAGGAAGTAAAAAAGCAGAAAGACCAGATGGCGGTACAGGTGGACCTCCTGGGTAAGATGGAAATCATGGCGAAGAATATCGAACGCCTGACAGCGGCTCAAGAAGAGCAATTCCAGTTTATTAGAAGTCAAGACATTGCCATGCGTTCGATACAATTGGGATTCAGGGAATCTGTGTGGGAGTTAGTGGTGCAGGTGGGATCAGAAGTGAAAGCCCGCCTAGACAGCACAGAGCGCTATTGCACGAGTGCCATAGAGGGCGAAAAACTGGCCGCTCCCAAGGAGGAGGAAGTACGTCCTCGTAGGGAGTCTGTCAAAGTCAAGTTTCCTGATTCCTACAATGGGAAGGAGGAGAACTTTGACAACTGGGAGGCTAATATTGAGACGTATGTGCACTTGCAAAAGGTCTCCCCAGATGAACATGTGCTAGCCGCTATTCACGCGCTAAAGGAAGAGGCCGCCAGTTTTGCCCAATCCCTAGTCCGGGCTGCAAACTGCAACGAGGATGTAGTTGCTTACTCCGCGTTCACACCCCTCGCTGATTTCCTTAAGTTGTTGCGCGAACGATTTGCCGATGTCTCGCGCAGTGTCAAAGCTTCCGATAGGTTGCGGACTATCCACTCTCGTCAGTGGAGGAGTGCCAAGGCACTCTCGGAAAATCCTCTGAAGAGCCGAAAGGCATAACCTTTGCAGATCCATCATCCATTGATTGATGATGCATCTTTCAGCCTTCGACTGATTGCTTGCATCGGGTTTCAGGTTTTCTATTTCACTCCCTTTCTTAGGGTTCTTTTCACCTTTCCCTCACGGTACTTGTACACGAGTTAGTGGATGTTCCTGACCATGGGGTCAAAGAGACCCAACTGGTCAACCTCTTCTACCGGGCTATGCCCGAATCGTTACGCAAGCACTTCTTTGAGAAGAGCCAGCAACCTACCATGACCTATGACGCATTGAGCAGGGAAGTGGTAGCTTTTGAAGCACGGTCCATGTCAGTTTCCACTTTCTGGCACAAGGACCTTGACAAAGGGAAGAAGTGGAAGGGTCACACTATCTCTGGGCAGATCAAGACCAAGGACCGTCTGGTCCTTACGTTAGATGAAGGTAGTGTGGAGGAAGTTCCCTACGACCAGATAGAGTGGGGGCTAGAGGAGGAGGAGGACAGTAGAGCTAGTCAAGGGAGGACCTACGTTGTTGTCGCAGCTGGAGGGAGGCCGCAAGGAAAAGGAGGAGGCCAGGGCCAAGGGGGCCGGACCTCAGGTGGCCGTTTCCAGGGCGATCAAGGGGTTCGCGGTAGATGAGGAAACCGCCAAGCGGGAGGAAGGGGTCAAGGTCCCCCGCAAAACCGTTCTGGTAACCGTTCACCTAATAGGGGTAATAGGTCACCCTATAGAAGAGGTGGTTGGCACCCAGGTCTGCCGCAGGGCCGACCTTGGGAGGATTTGGGCCTGGACCAGCGCGTCTGGCAGCAGCGTGTGGATCAGGGGCAGTGCGTATTTTGCGGTGACCCTGGCCACATCATTCGATATTGTCCGCAGAATAGAGAGGCCCGATGGGCTGCCCAATAGGCAAAAGGCAGCCGCCGATAGGGGTTGCAACTGCCCCTACCATAAGGCCATGTGGGGAAACGAGCGCGAGCCGGCAAGAAACTCCCACACCACATGAGCCTATGGCAGAGGTTGCAGGTCGGTGCCTAGATAGCTGTCCAGAGACTGCTTGTGTTAGAGTCTCTTTAGGCACCTCCCTCACAGGCGTGGCTGACAAGTTGAAGGAGAGAATGCCCGCCTGGGCCAAGAAGAAAAAGGAGAGTAAAGGACAACTAGTTTTAGTAGATGTAGAAGTTTTTAGAAGTAGAGTGTGAGCCCATATAGATTCAGGGGCTACCCGCACTTATATTAGTCGTAGAGCGCTGTAGAAGTTGAGGCTAGGCTTGAAAGTCCAAAAGTTGGAAGACCGCATACTGAGTGTCCTCGCAGACAACCGCACTATGCGTGCTGAGGATTACGTAGAGGGAGTCCAGACGTATTTCCGCCTAGAGAAAGAGGGGAAGGTGGAGAAAGTTCTCCATTCCCTGACTCTCCTCGTACAAGACGACCTTCCTTTTGATATAGTCCTAGGTATGGACTGGGGAGAGGCAGCAGGGGCCACACTCCATCTGAGAGAACATGAGTGTAGGCTCCCTAGTCCGTCAGGCGAGGTTAAGACTGCCCGTCTGTTTCATGCGTGAGGTGTAGATAACACCCTGACACATTGTTGTCTCAGTGCTCCTACGTTTGCCCGATTGGTGAAAAAGGAGAAATTAGAGGAGCAGGTCTTCGTAGTTTACGTCAGGCCTATCACTGAGCCTAAGGAGGAGAAGCCCATTGACCCAACTATTGCCAAGCTGCTGGAAGAGTTCAAAGATTTAGCTGAGCCGCCGACAAGAGTTGTATCGTGGCCCATCCAGCATCTCATTGAGATTGAGCCTGGCAGTAGGAGTCCCAAAGGAGCGGTGTATAAAATGTCCCCGCGGGAGTTGGAGGAACTACGCAAACAGTTAGACGAGCTCCTAGAGAAGGGTTGGATTAGGCCCAGTTCGTCTCCATTTGGAGCACCTGTTCTATTTGTCCCAAAGAAGGAAGGGGAGCTCAGAATGTGTATAGACTATAGGGGTCTCAATGCTATCACCGTAAAGAATGCATAGCCGCTGCCCTGTATAGATGATCTTTTAGACCGGGTGCAGGGGTGCAAGTATTTTTCGAAGATAGATTTGAAGTCCGGATATCATCAGATAGAGGTCCATCTTGATGATCAGTATAAGACCGCCTTCCAGACTAGGTACGGGCACTATGAGTTTATAGTCATGCCCTTTGGACTAACCAACGCGCCATTGACTTTTCAACGTTGTATGAACGACCTGTTTAGGCCGTGGTTAGATAGATTTGTAGTAGTGTACCTAGATGATATTCTAGTTTTTAGCAAGACCCTCCAAGAGCACCAGGGTCATCTGAGGCAGGTCTTGGAGAAGCTGAGAGAGGCTAACATCAAGATCAACCCCAAGAAGTGCGAGTGGGCAAAGACCCAGGTTTTATACTTAGGCCACGTCTTAGACAGAGACGGCATTAAGCCAGAGGATAGCAAAATTGCAGCGATTAGGGATTGGCCTACACCCCGCACGCTGACAGAGTTGCGATCGTTCTTAGGCCTAGCGAACTACTACAGGAAGTTTGTGAGAACTTCTCTACCATCGTTACACCCCTTCGCAGATTGCTACAGAAAGAAACAATCTGGAAGTGGGACAAGGACTGCACGTCTGCCATGAAGAAGTTGAAGCAGGCGTTGATAGAGTATCCAGTCCTTAAAGTCGCCGATCCGTCCTTACCTTTCGTTGTTACGAACCAGTATGGTATAGGTGCCGTACTACAGCAAGACGATGGCAACGGCAATAGACGCGTAGAGTTCATGTCTGCTAGGATGCCTTCAGAGAAGGTAGCGACATCCACCTACGAGAGGGAACTCTACGCTCTCAGGCAAGCACTAGAACACTGGAAGCACTACTTGCTTGGGAGGAACTTCAAAGTCTATTCAGACCACGAGACGTTAAGGTGGCTGAAAACGCAGGCCAAGATGACACCTGAGTTGACTAGGTGGGCCGCCGAGATAGACCAATACGACTTTGAGCTCAAGCCAGTTAAGGGCAAGTGCAATGTAGTTGCGGATGCTCTAAGCAGGAGGTCAGACTACTTTGGGGTGATAGTCCATTATCTGGATATAGGGAAGGACCTGCAACAGAAAGTCAGAGAGGCATATGCTCAGGATCCTATCTATAGCGACCTCCTTAAGAGAGTAAAGGAGGCCCCAAAAATTGAACCACATTACCGCACTACAGAGGGTTTGTTGTGTTGAGAAGACTGATGTAATAGACCGTTTGTGCGTCCCCAACAGTGAAGAAATTTGTAGCCTGATCTTAGGGGAATGTCACGATACAGAGGGACACTTCGGTTGGCAGAAGACTCTAGCCAATCTGATGCGCTCGTGGCCAGAGATGAAGAATGACTGCATAGAATATGTCCGCAGTTGTAAAGTGTGCCAGAGGAACAAGACAACCACGCGTGCCCCTCTAGATCTTCTCAGACCCCTGCCTATTCCTGACCAGCCCGGAGATTCAGTGTCAATTGATTTCATGGACGCTGGCATCAAGAGTAGGCATAGTAAGAGCCAAGTCATGGTCATAGTAGATAGATTTAGCAAGTATGTCGTTTTTGTCCCGTTGCCTGCGGAGGCACGTACAGAGTTAGTAGTTCAAAAGTTCTTTGACCATTGGGTCAGTGAATACGGGATTCCGCTGTCTATAGTTAACGATAGAGACACCCGGCTCACTAGTCAGAACTGGTAGGAGTTGATGAGAGTATATGGCTCCAAGCTGCTGATGCCATCTGGCCGTCATCCAGAGACTAAGGGTCAGACTGAGCAAATGAATAAGCTCCTACAGCAAGTTCTGAGAATGTACATTAGACCTGATCAGACTAATTGGGATGAGATGCTCCCAAAGGTAGCCAGTGCCTACAATAACAGCATGCACCTGTCCACGTGTCGCACTCCCAACGAGTTACACAAGTCCCTTAGACCACGCCGACCGTTTGAAGGACTTAACCGGGATCAGATTCATAGGGTACCACCCGACACTAGGGAGTTCGCGTTATAGCATAAGGAGTTAGCTACCGTTGTAGAGAACCTCGGGAAGGCCCAACATAGGATGATAGAGCAAGCCAATAAGCATCGTCGCCCGTCACAGTTTCAAGTAGGCGACTTAGTCTGGGTCAAGTCTAAGGAGTTTGCCCCTGAGGAGAATGTCTCGCAAAAGTTATTGCCTGCGTATAGAGGACCGTGGCCAGTTCTAGAAGTTAAGGGCGGAGAGGATGGGCCGTACTACACAATAGAGATTTCACCGCATCTCCACACCTACCCTGTATTTCACGCATCAAAGCCGTTGTCGTGTGTCACAAGTCAACAGTTTCCCTCTAGAAGGTCCATGATCCCTCCGGATATGGATGGAAGATATGACATTGACGGCATTGTAGCTGAGGATATATTCAGAACAGGAGGTAGAGGTCATCCTCAGACACAGTACAAGGTTCGAGTCGCCTATCAAGAACCCGAAGACGACCGCTGGTTTACAAGAATTGAACTTCTAGAAACAGCTCCAAACGTAGTCAGGGCCTACAAAAGAGATAGAAAGGGTAAAGGTCCTGCCTTGGACTGAGAGATTCTCGGAGGACCTCGAATTTAGGCCGGCGGGAGTGAAACGGTTTCCACCTTTGCAAAGGCATATGCAGATCCCGGGGTTTGATCCCCAGACCTTACCTCACCCATGTATAGTATCGAGTTGACCCTTGAGTGCTTGAACCCGTGACCTGATTTTTATGAGTTGTTGTTTGTCTATCGTAGGACTGTGTGGACATAGGGATTCCATCTGTAGACCTGTGGAGTAGAGGTCTTAGACAATTCCAGCAGTCGTAGCTGTAGCTGTCCCGAAGGGTCA
The DNA here is from genome assembly GCA_003427395.1 of Chara braunii. NCBI lineage: Eukaryota > Viridiplantae > Streptophyta > Charophyceae > Charales > Characeae > Chara > Chara braunii. Next base: position 680,733 of record BFEA01000512.1, on the reverse strand, counting down.
AAGTCGTAGCTGCTACAGTTCTGAAGAGTCAAGGTCGTAGCTGCTACAGTACTGAAAGGCCAAGTCCACGGTCTTCTGGAAGGTCCGGAAGTGGCCTTTCGAGTTTTCCCCTCACGTCTTCCACAGAAGGCCAGAGGCAAGTGGGCAAGTGGTGCGTCCAACTTCGCTTAGTCAGCGGTACCCAGTCCCAGTCTCTCTTTGCACAATCAGCAAGTACCAAGGGGGACTGTGTGCACCATGGGCCCGTGCTCTTGCAGAATCAATCGTAGAAGCAACCAAGGTTGATGAGGAAGAGGCTGCGAACTGAAAAGGGGCAGCCAGGGTCACAAACGACATGGAAGGGGTTACTAGGACTGATGAGGACGCAGCTGCGGCAGACACAAGTAATGAAGAAGAGGCTGTGATAGGTGTGACAGGCGACGGTAATGAAGAAGGGGTTGTGACAGACGTAGTCCGAGGACAGTGTGTGGATACCCGAGAAAGCGGGTGGTGAATAGACCATCGAAGCATGCTGCGGAACCAGCTGGAGAGGCGGATCACGTGCGCAGGGTACTTGTGTTGACGATTACGAATATAGGAAGTCCATCCTTTCGCAAGCGTTGTTGGAGAGTGCCCGCGAAAAAGCATGCGGCGTGTGAGCATCGTTGCTGCAGTTTTGAAATCATACCAGTTGTTGCAGACATACTCAAACCTAGTAAGCTGGCCTGTAAACACTCCCGCCGGCTGGTGTGCAGGGACGTTGAGGATAACGAATACCAGGGAAATTCCATTCAGCTGCTTTGTCAAAGACGCAGGGAACCGTCAGGGCGGACTTGGAGGCGTGCACCCAAGAATGCGCAAGAGCCATCAGGCGCTGTRGTCTCCTTCCATTCGAGGCCATAGTGCTCTCACGGTGGTGGCAGATGCCCCCATGAGAGAACATCATCGATCAAGYGGTATGTGAACGCATACCGTTGAGCTGCGCGAAGATCACGTCGCTAGAGGTCATCAACAAAGCGAGCCTCATCCTAATACAACGTCAAATTAGCTATCTCTGGACCAGAATTAGCCCCCATCGGGATGCCAATCAGCTGATGTCGTAAGGTGCCGTCCGCTGCATAAAGATACATGTTTGTGACAATGAAATGGAGATGTTCAAAAATTTGGGAAACGGTCAAGGTGTTTGGTCCCGTATGAACCGTCCACTCCCCTTGATGGGCCCCTTTAACAATCATGTTAAGGGTAGGAGGATGTGTGTGCCCCTATGTGTGCTGTTGTAAGGCATATGTATATGCTTCCTCAACCGCTTTTGCTACATTATGACACATGCGGTCATGAGGGAGATTGGTATACATAGTTGTGAAATCAACAGTACGAGGAGCATGGCCACGAAGAGAAGATGAATTACGTTTGAGATCAAGCATCACCTCCTCAGCACTTTGCACGATCCAGCATCATCTCACACCGCTTTGCTGATACAACAGATTATCCTTCTCACGGAGAGTCTCAATGACTCCTTGTAGTGCAACGCTGAGGCGGGCAGAAGCGACAGTAGTACTGGCCAAGGGTTTGTGGGGAGGTCGGTGGTGGACTGCATGGACAGATGGCGCAATTGATAGAGGTCGCTGCGGTAGCGAGAGGTTATTTCGCTCTGTGACGCCGACAATACTGCGAAGCCCGGGGGGCGATTTGTGCGCTTTAAGTGCATAGTACAGATATGGCAGCGTGTCTTTGTGTGTATATCCCCACCGATGATTCCAGAGCGCGCGATGTTCGAGAATATCTGCAACAGAGTCAAGAGGCACAACATAGGTAGGGCTGTCCAAATGAGCAGATAGATGAAACAGGTACCAATTTTTACAACAGATTGCCAAGTTATGTGAGGTCTTGTCGACAAGAACAATAGCAAAGTGTTGTTGAAGGTGTCTCAAAGCCCTGTGCACTGAGTGAAGGGAGTGTGGTTGTCGTGTGGCAGTGTGGGAGGATGAGATGTTGTTTTGGCAACGTGTGACAATGGTTGAGCGCCACTGCTGCAATTTGCTCAGAGCGGCCGGCCGAAGCTGCTCGGAGACCGACCTTAGGTATTTAGCAATATACTCGTCAAGGCCGACTCTAACAGCTTGAAGCACATCAGCGATTTGTCCATTAAGACGATACTTCAAACCTTCATGGAACAAGTCACGGAGGCGATCATCAGGAATGATGTCGCAGTCGGCTGTAACAACATGGTCGTCGACTAAGTGTGAGCAGTCAGAAAACACTTTCCGTTAGTGGCAGTCCGAGGGATCAGGCAGGGAGATCCCAGGTGTGACACTGAGCGCAACTTCCGTGAAATTAGAGAATTGAACGCGAGTTGGCGGCAACAACTTATCACAGATACGCAGGTGTGCTGCGGCATCAGGGTCAGGGTGCAAGTGGAGCACYTGGGGTGCATGCAGGGCTTGTCGCAGCCCCGTWACCTGAGACACCTCGTGCATGTGCACAACTTTAATATGATCAAGGAAGGGATCTCGAGACTGAGCTGTGTATCGCTGGCGGACATGTTGATGCTCCCGAATCAGGCATTCAAGCTGGCGGATATCCGCAGTCATATCTGCATTGGAGATATTATTGCTCAACCACTGCAGCAAGCGGGCACACCAAACTGATGTTGCTTGCTTGATGACAGGTTCCATCTGTTGCGAATTGCGAGCAGCAGCCTGTGAAAGAAGATTGTGCAATGCAGACCGAACTTGAAAGTCGGGGTCTGGACGCAAATCAATAGGCTGGGGTTGTTGATGATCTGACGGACGAGGGCCTGTTTGTGTCCACCCATGAGGACGACGTTGTCGTCTTCTTGCAGGCAGGCGAGCAAGCGGCAGGACAGCGTTGAGACCAGCTGGATGAAGAGTCCGCAGTCGGCGCACCCAATAGGCTTCCCGTGTCGTAGCAGCCCGTCGGAAAAGATTACGGTCAACAAGCCCTTGCGGTGTATGGTAAACGGTCGGGTCAATACGTTCCAAGGGCCAGACTGCAAAATTGAAGGGGTTTTGACAAGACATGACGCTGTAGAGCCGACGACGTCGAAACTCCGCAGCATAACCACGAACATGCCAATGTTCCTGCAAACGTTGATGCGAGGAGTGCATCGTCTGACCTATGTAAAGACGCCCATAGGGCATATGAACAATGGCATAGATCACTCCCCGAACAGAGAGAGGGTCCATACCTGGTTGCAGTGCCTGCTGATCAATGCCTCCGAGCTGCAATTGCGCTCTGTTTGAATCGCTGTGTTAAGTTGTTGCAACTGCCTCTTGCACCAAGTGCCTGCAGAGTAGAAGTCAGTATTCCAGCGAAGGTGTTGAATCCAATCAACGCGGCGTGTGGAATCGGCGTGTAGGTGAGCTTGGGAGGAAAAAGCAGAGAAGAGTCGATGATTATTGTGAGAAACTATACCTAAAGTAGCATCGACAGGAAATCTCCCAAGGATTCCCTGATCCACCGTGTGTAATGTAGTGTCAACAGGAAATCTACCAAGGATTCCCTGACCTATGTTGCCTGGAACTACGCCTACCATGCCAATAGTAGGAAACTTCCCGAGAATCCCCTGATTAATCCTTTGTGTTGAATTCATTTGTTTAAAAGTAACGTTTGTTTTTTGAATTTTTTCATTTTTTGGTAAGAGAAGAGACGAAGAGGTGCACAGAAAGGCAGGGTTTTAGGCCCAGCGGCCAGTTCGGGAACTGATCCTGCCGCCGTCCTGTTCGTATGGTATTCACCATTAGCAGTGAGCCAACAGAATGTTGGTTCATGTATGACTCTGCATCCCCGGTGAGTGTGTTGTGACCCAGTGTGATCCAATGTAATCCTAGTGCTCACAGCCTTGCACCGACAGACCAACAGTGTCAGTACAGCAAAAGCAAGCCAACCTGTAGGCTTTATTAATGTGTAAGGATTACACGAAAGAGTGCGATACAAAGAGGTGAGATGGGCATGGGGGCTGCCGCCCGGGTTTGGCTTAGGTGGGCCGTAACTATACCCACTACACGGGAAAAGGGTTACAAGATGTGTCCTTTGGTGACCGCCACCACAGTCCTTATGTGCACAATACCTTATACAATAACAAAACCGTAGCACCAAGCAACGTACCAGATCAAACACCTAACAAGGCTAATATTGTCCAAGCATAAAGAAAACAATGACAAAGTAGCAGGTTATCAGAGAGCCCGCCGAATAAAATACAGCCCCTGAAAGGATTCAGGAAGCAATGAGAGATCAGGGGGCAGAATGCAGAACACAGATTGACAATATGCAATCTATATATATATGCGAGGCTAAAGCCCCGATGTGCCCCTTTCAAGCCCTGCCAAGCAGAACGTAGGCCACCCTAAGTGAAGGCAGTCCCGACGAGGGCCTGAGGACCCTGAATTTTGGCCACCACGCAACTAAGGAAATGCACGCAGTTGCGCAGCGCCAGTTGGTTGAGAGAACCTAGGCCCTAGGTCGCCTGTTTGCATGAATCAAAGGCAGGCCCAGGGTTGGATACGAGATGTGCGCCAGACACAGTTGGGCGCAAGCAACCACCACAGGCGCAGGGCCTGAGTTGTTTGGACTGGGCCTCAGCCTACCGGGGCCTACCGGAAGCTTCTCGGGAAAGGCCCAGCGCAACCTGGGGCAGAACGCAGGCAGGCCACTTCCATATAGCAAAGGGCCTGCCTCCTCTTTGGACATTCGGGTGCTGGCTGCATGTTGCGCAAGCGCTGCTGCGCTGAAGCTGGCCAGCGCTCACGCGCTCACGGGCGAGCTGGAAGGAGCAAGCAGCCATAGCCGAGTTGCGCTACTGTGAGCTGGTTGTGGCGCATGGTGGTCCTTGGGTGCAATTGGCATCTGTAAGTTGGGGAACGAGGTTGTGAGTGATACGAGAGCCATACCTGGTGTTTGAAGCGTGCGGCATTGTCCGAGATCTGCTCGTACTTCAGGGAGTTGTTGACGTCATCACCAATATCAACATTGGTTCTTCGTTGATGATGATGATGAGACTATTCCAGCATTGTCAATTATGAGCTTTTGGTGTGCTCTTATTTGGTGAAACTCGTGATGCAATTTTGCTCTTGGTTCGAGGTCACGACTATATGGTCTCATATGTATGATGTTGTTTGATTGCTGAAGTTCGCTATTGCTCATCTTCCTTGCAATTTGGTATCGGAGTTGTGGTACGGTGCGCTAATCTGGCGCTTGTCTTTTGCCTAATGTGGTACATGCGCGCGGTGTGTGCGGTGAGCGACCATGTCGTGGGACATGTGTGGTGAGGAGGGCGAAGGTAAGAACAGGCGACCCAGGTGGAGAGGGGTTCGCCAAGAAGGCTATGCGGTATAATGTGGGTTCTGGACAGTGTGATGAGAACTATCTAATGTGCGATTGGTGCTGAGGTGGAATGGCGTGTAATGCTGGTTGTGCCGAAGCAGTGACTGGTCATCACAATCGGCGTTAGGTCATCTGGTGAGATTATCTCTATGGTTGGGGGCAGCTATTTGAGGTACGTTGCTCTTAACCTTATCTACCCTCTTCGATACTTCTTACCGTGAGTTTGTGTGTTCCATCTTGAGAGTCCTCTCATTGTGAGGAGTCGAGTGCGCTCAACCTTGCGAGTCAGCAATGTTCACGTGGAGCATCTGTGAGAAGATGGGGTGAGCTTTCTGAAGGGCCCTGGACGAAGCACTGGGTCACGATCACCATGCCAACCCACCGGGAGTAGAGCACGCATGCTTTGCTGATTGTCCGCTGCGCTGTTAGATGGGTTCTGAGGGGCAGGCCAGCCCTATGTGAGAGACAAGAACCGGGCGTCTATAAATAAACACCGGTAGGGGAAACCATTGGTTGTGATCGTCGTCCTGTTTGCGACGCTAAATAATTCCTGAGGACACTTGGGGGCGGTCCTTAACTAGCCTCTTGATCAGCCAATCGGTGTAAGGCTCGCTCCACGCGAGGATAAACAATGCGCTAGAGCTGGCCAGCTCAGCAGGACTTGAGGCACAGGGGTGGGCTGATTGCACACCTTTAGACACGCACTGCTCTCTCGATGGCTCAGGGACGCTGACGTCAAGTGACATTCAAGAGGAACTGAGGGAGGGGTAGATTTCAGGTGATAAGCTCGAGAAAAATTCCATATTGTCCCAATCCACACAAATGATTTTACTTTTATGTTTTGATTAGTTAGATGTACAACCATTAACATCTGACAGACAGCATATTAGAACTGTTTCTTGTTCATTGTGCATTCTGTTCGAGAACTAGTCAAACTAAAAATAGTTTTATTTGTAGGAATCTGAACTTACCTGTTGGACTCGAATGTATAGTCTCTAATACAGTCGCCGCTTATTTACATCGGTCTGTACATGTCGCTGCAGTAGGCATCCATTGTGTGTCCTAGTGTAGACGGTGTGCAGTTTTGTAGCATATGAGCGATAGGGACACCACTAGTGAGGACGACCGGATCTTGCGATCGGCTAGACGCCCGATAGCCCACTTGGCCTTAGGACCAGAGGGCAACAGATATTTGTTTCGCCGACTTAGGGAGAGGCAACAGCAGCAGTGGAGGGCTAGGGCAGCAGAGACCAGGAGAGCATTCGCAAGCGAAGCCGCTGTTTCAGGGGCCGCGCAGCAGAGTTCCCAGGCCAGCAGTTCAGGGTCTGTAGGGTCAACGGTTGCACAAACCCAGAGTCAGTCCACTGGCGTTATGGCAAGCCAACCGTTAGTGATGACTCCCGAGGAGGTGATCGCGAGACACAACTACAGAAGGCTTTAAGAGAGATTAAGGCAAAAAAAGAAAGAATTAGAAGAAGAGTGAGGTTGCAGCGGCAACAAGCGCACATTAGTGAGTTAGAGGAGATGGACCCGGCGGAGTTGGATGATCAGGTGAGCACCCTGAGGTCGGTCTTGTTAGGTGTAGTAGAGATGCAAGACCAGCAGACGACAATCTTACAAGACATCCAGCAGAGTCTGGCCGTCTTGGTCGGATGAGCGCAGGCGGCACCATCACTGTTCGGGCCTGGTGCGTAGCCCGTTGTACATGTTCCTCCTTTCGTTCCACCGGTGACTGGGGTATCCCCATATACCGCTCCAGCATCGGTTCAGCCTGTCTCCCTGGTTATGCCTTTGACAGGCGGGTTCTCAGCAGGTCCTAGTTTACAAGTTCTTGTACAGACAGTGTTTACCCAACCTCCGTCGCAGGTTGCGTAAGCGTGCAGCTTGTTGTCTCGCAGCCTGTACAGCCGCAGGGTACAGAGCCCCAACAATCACTGCAACAGCCTGTATCACAGGGTCCACAGCCCGGAGTGATGCAGGAACCGGGACAAAGTCAGTGGGTACCGAAGACCGCCACTTTGAAACCCTTTACAGGGGATGAGACGGGCGAAGACCTCGACACTTGGTTGAGGGCAGTGTCGGTCTATGTCAAGTGCAAACTTACCTTGTCGCACGAGGAAGTGCTTGTGGCTGCATCCTACCTAGAGAGTATGGATTTGTAAGACACACTTACAAAGGTTATATCCTTCCTATGCCAATAAGAATTATGATCCCGATGGACCACGCAGATATACTTGCATTTTACAACGCAAAAAACTGTGGCATTTTAAACTACTACTCCTTTGCCGCTCCCCTGGCGGGCGTGAGTCGTATGATACACTTGTTGTGGTCTTCATATGGTCTTACGTTATCAACTAAATACAAACTTAGGTCTTTGAGAAAAACAGTGTATGTGTGCCATTATTTTCTTGTCTTTTTTTGTTTCGTTTTTGTTTTCGAAGTTTTACGACAAACAAATAATGGCACAAATACATGAGCGTGCGGCATTGTTTCAGTAATCTGCAGCAAATTCTCCAAATTTATGACCAACCATATCTTCAGTAATTTGTAAACCAACAAAATATTTTCCGTTATAAACTTGTGCATAGTAACCGACAAATTTAGGCAAAATACAAGACCTACGTAACCAAATTTTCGAACTCTGGCGAGCCACACGCGGATGCTTTTTCAAAAGACAAGCATCTACAAATGGACCTTTCCATATAGATCGGGACATTAACCGACAAATTTAGGCAAAATACAAGATCTACGTAT
>BFEA01000512.1:631275-651231 GCA_003427395.1 Chara braunii | reverse complement strand
CGAAGAACCGAAGACGAGCAAGCGGAGGGAAAAGACACACGAGTGCAACAAAGGGAAAGGACAGGCGCAACGGGGCTGCTGCCAGGGGCAAAAACAACGGTACTTGCTTCCAGGGGCAAAAAGGCAAAAACAATCGGTGCTTGCTGCCAGGGGCAAAAACAATGGTACTTGCTTCCAGGGGCAAAAAGGCAAAACAATCGGTGCTTGCTGCCAGGGGCAAAAACAATGGTGCTTGCTGCCAGAAGCACCGACACAAGTCCTGTACGCCGACCTGAGAAACACTCCCAAAGAGAAAAAAAAAGGGACCCAAAAAAAGTAAAACAGAAACAAAAAAACAAAAACACCTCTCTCTCTCTCTCTCTCTCTCTCTCTCTCTCTCTCTCTCTCTCTCTCTCTCTCTCTCTCTCTCTCTGTGTCTCTCTCTGTGTGTCTGTGTGTGTGTGTGTGTGTGTGTGTGTGTCTGAAGTCAATACGTGTATTCATTTTCCCACCCAACAAGCGCGTGCGCTCTTCTCTGTCATCTGTCCTCCCTCCATCCACTTTATCTCTTCATGCTTCGAGAATGCGCAGTTCAGTCGGTTAAATGCGAGTGGCTCGCAGGCAACGGTTCACGTGTCGTTGTGCGGCAATGCCACGTGTCGCTGTGCCGCAATGCCATGAGTCGTGGCACCAACGCGACGCGTTGTTGCGCGGCAATGCCACTTGTTGTCTAGCGCGGAAGCGACACGTGCCATTGCCTTCAACGGAGGCATGCGAAGCAAAGCAGGAGAGGTTGAAAAGCTAGCGATGGCGGCATGCCGAGAAAGCCGGTCCGTCTGACGAAACGGCAAGTGAAGGGAAGGACGCGATGAGACGGAGAATAGGACACAGGAAAGAGAGGGATAGGACATGAAAGGGCCGGGGGACTACATTTCGCATCGGCTGCACTTACACACAGACAGGTAGGCCGCGCATACAGTTCTCACTCACATCACACCGCACCGCACCGCACCGCATGCACCGCATCCCATCGCATTGCATCGCACCACATCTCACTCACTCACAAACTGCAGCTCTCCCCTGCTCACACCGCACCACAATTTGCTCGCCAACCACAAATGCTCTCTCCCTTTTCCCCTTCCCCCCTTCCCCCACCAACGCTAACCTCCGCGTGCCTGTCGTGCGCCGCCAAAGTGCACTTGCGCGCAATCCCGCCGCCCGCGCGCGCGCGCCTATCATCCAAACCCTTCCCCCCTCCCCTCCTCCTCCTCCTCCTGCTGCTGCTTCCCCCTCCTTCGCTCGGCCGTGAGAAGCCGGTGTAAAATTGACCGCCTCACCCTGCACCAGCTTCTCACGGCAGTGTTTGGCGGCACAGGGTTATCATCATTGAAATTGAATTGACCGGGCCCAGGTTATTTCATGCAAGTCGTCAGATCAGGATTTCAACACGATGTGTGCATATCAGCAGTTCAACAGTTCATCGGTGTACCATTACCATTCAGCCACAAGGGCTGGGTAGCGGCACAGGGTTTTGCCGAGCGGCACTAGGACTGGGTATAGCGGGTATTCACATTTTGCAATTTTGCCCTTTTGTAGTGTTTTTTTTTGACAGATCGAGTGAACGGACATCTATTCATGCCCGTTCCGTAGAACGGTGCGGAGACAAATTTGGGCCCGCTCCACTACTCACCACATGCACAAAAGACCGGAAGTATGGCGGTGTATCTTTCCTCGTTCTAACCGAAGATTCATTCGCATTTTGCATATTTGGCGAGTAGTGGGGCAAGGCCCTTTGTGTCTTTTTACTGCACCGTCCATTATAATTTTTTTTATTTTTATTTTTTTCTATATTCTCCTCTCAACTTCTGTTTTTGACTTTCACTACCTACTCCTAAGGCTATCTAGAGGTGACCCTGCAAGCATGGTTTCCTCTCACTGTGAAGGGGAGATTTCATGTTGCCCCTTGCCCCTAATGTTTAGGGTATAGGGTTGGGGCCGCCAGTGGGGGTCTGGCTAACACAAAGACCGAGACCTGCCAGTAGCTGCACCTCCCTTTCTCATCGTCCTCCACCCCTCATCCAGTAGCAGCAGTAGCTATGGCCAACACTCTCCCACACACCACACACAACCCACTCGCGCTCGCACTCACACCCATGTTGGTCGTAGATTCCACTAATACCGATCAGGAGTATCCAGAGGACTATCCCAATTTGTTGGCTCTAAGTGCGCCGCGGGCGGTCACGGGGCTTAAACCCACAACCTCCTGAATGTCACTTGCTTGCCTAACCAACTGAGCTCAATAGTCTTCTTTTTCCTTCTTTTTTTTTTCTCTCAAAAGGGCAACGATCTTCAGATATTATCTTTGAACTGACCTGAGGGGAGGCACAGGGATTGGTCCTATTAGCATGGTCGGGAGCAACCCCGACATGTTCTCTCGTGAACATGGTTCTGGTTGCTAAGGGGTTCCCCGTATGCCTACAATTAGGAGTATTGTGGTAGGCAGGTAGTGTGAGGTGAAATTGAGAGACGAATGCAGCCTTTGAAAAAGAAAAGAAAAAAAAAGTTAGTTTCATTCATGATTCCATCAGAATTCGAGCTCAGATCTGCCTTTCATCAGTTCATGGGTATACCAACTGAGGACATACTCACACCACCAACAGCACATATTTTTCCAATTTTTAGATTTATGAATATGAATATGCATTTATATGGCACCTCCAGGTCACACTGCTCACTCCTTTGTTACCCAAACCAGAAAGAACAGGGTCACGACCTGGCAGCGAAAATACATTGTGTGCAGTCATAAAGCATGATGCACATAATTTTTTTTCGTTTCCAGAAAACAATAGACGCGAAAGAAATATGAAACCACGTAAAATTTGCGATTTTGTAAAAATACGTGGTAGTATGAGTATGCCATGTTGGTACAACGAGAAGATTAGCATAGCCACTGTTGCAATAATGCCTTTCTCAGCCTTTTGGCTAAGATCAAGTGTAAGATGACAGCACAAAAAAAAAGAAAAAAATAAAAAATAAAAAAATTGTCTATTACCAACAGCCTATCTCAGGGCGTACTCACACTCGCACTATCTTAAACCGCCAGTTCCTTTCTCATACATTGGCTGGGGGCACTGCGCTGTCGAGCGCATCGGTCCGGCACCGCACGAAGCAGCGCGGGAATCGAGTGCACCAGCCATACCTCTCGTGAGCCCCTACGACAGGATAGGGCCTACGCGAGGCACGACTTACCTCCACCTTACGGGAGTTGTCACCTCCCTTCGGTGGGTGTATCCCCGCCGAGCTACCAGTCCACAATACGAAAGTTGATCAGTTGCAATCGCAGAGGTGGACCAGCCGACGACGATTCTCGTTTGCTGTAGCATAAGGGGTACGCACGGTAATACACCTCTATCGGACCCGCTCATGAATCGACATCTTGGGGGGCTGAGGTCTCGAGCGTGATTCGTCGCCGGTCGACTAGGACGCATCTCACACGCCATGCGCACACCACTATAAAGAACATAAAAATAAACACACGCATACATACACGTACATACATATATATTTACAGAACGACATTGAACAAACAACGCGACAACACTCCTAGACCCTTAGTAGTCGTCCCATAACTCTCCGATGCGGAAATCGGATAGGCGTCGCACGCGAGACTTAGTATAAAACCACGCGGACGCAAGGCTAACTCAAATCGATTCGCAATGCAAGCGTATGCAAGCGATCACAATGATGGTATACTATATAGTACCCATACTCATGTGGTCCTCGTTAATCGGGAGGGTCGCATTCGACACTCAAGTGTCGGCTGATACGCGCCTTGAGGGTTAATCTCTCGACGCTGGACAACCGTCAAATGCGGTTGAATACAACACCCTCTTCTGCACCCTGCGGAGTGTGGGTGGTACACAGGTTCATACCTGTGGTGGCAATCGTCTCTTATTGCCTTGGAAACCAGCTCCATCATCTAGGGTATGGGGAGAAGTCAAGGGGTTTGACTTTGACAGCTGCCACGGACTACAACGTCCAACCATAGAAACTCTAAAAAGCAAAGGATAAAAGAGAATTTTCCTCTTCTCTCAAAAACATAATCTGTTTAACCCTTACGCGTGGTCACAGAAGGTCGCGCGAAACACTCAAGACATGTATTTACATATATATAAAGGGTTATAAATATGTGACGATCACTTCTCACAATCACAGTGGGGCTCCTCTCAACCATATATATATATATGATCGCAGACAGTCAAATCCAAAGTCCGAATCACCAAACATATCTGCAATCACATCAAAGATTCAACAAAAAAGTTCATGCAATATACGGGGTCAACTTCAACCATTCTCTGCACTCACACCCTTTGTTTTTAGCCATACAAGCCTCACTCTTTGTGGAACTCTCAAAATAAAATACTCAGTACTTTTCTTCAAATGACCATTCAAATAAAGTCCGGGTGAAAACACAACAAAACAATTCAAATCACAAGGCTAAAGCCTTTAGGTTGAGTGACAAAAGTGAATTGGAGTTGAGTCGTAAACCGACGAATCGGCAACCGACCTGTTATCAGTGATAACAAAAGATCCTCGTAGGATCAACCTGAATCTAACCCAAATCCTGAATCAATCGATCAAGAAGACCTGTAACACAAGACATGTCAATCCCCAAGCTAAATATATAAGTCCATGGAGAATACAACTCCATAACACATTCTCACCCAAGATCCTACTACAAGTTAAGCCTAGGTCTGCCTCTAAGCAAGTGCCCAAAGAAGGGTAGACCCTTACAGAGTCTTCTCTATAAAGAGTGGATTGCAAGAATCGCCACCTGTCAAAATATAATCTAACTCCTCTAAACTAAGAAAATTTTGGCAGCGCTTCCAGTAGAAAAAATACCTTTTCATAATTTATAGCAGCCCGAATATTAAAACCAGAAATAGTATTTGACTTTCAAAAATTAAATTTTGTCTAACTTCTTGAATTAACAAAAATTTGGGCAGCACTACCTTTAGAAAATGTGACTTTCCAGATTTATACTAAGTCAGGTATGAACTCAAACATAAAATTTGAGTTCAACTGAGACAAAATTTAACTAACTCCTTAGATTTGTAGAAATTTCGGCAGCGCTTCCCGTAGAAAAAGTGTTATTCCAAGATTTATACAAAGCTAAGTTCGGAATCTAAAGTGACTTTGACTTTTCAAAGTCTAATTCTGTCTTACTCCTTGTATTAGCAAAAAATTGGGCAGCATTCTCTTTAGAAAAGAAGATGTTCCTGATTTTTACTAAGCCAAAAAGTCAGAAAAGTTAGACCTTGAAAAAGACAAAGTCTGACTAACTCCTTCAAGTTGGTTTTGTAAAAATTTCGGCAGCGCTTCCCGTAGAGAAAGTGGCTTACCAAGATTTATACAAGGCCAAGTATAACAAAAGATCCTAAAAAACTCAGAAATTGACCTAAGTAAAAAAACTTAGCTCAGAAAATGCAGAAATTGAAACTACCTCCTATGGTTCTAGCACGTGGCGAGCAACTAGAGCAACTACCTATCAAACTGAAACTCAGACTAAGTAGTAGCCTCATTCAGTCACATGCAGGTCAAGCCACAAAGGTAAGTACTCTCACCATCCCAGAGTAAACTTAACAAGCAATAGTTCATAGTCTTTCAATAATTTATCCCCTTTATACCCAGCTTATATAGGGCATAAAGCTAGACCACCCAAACTTATGGAACATGTATAGCTCAACCATAGAGCTTACACAAACACAGGGCACAACAACTTTTCTCTTCTTTGGGCATGTGACTAGGCCACCCTATCTGCCCTGAACTGTTTAGATATCCCAGCTTTATATAATTGTTTGCACTTAGTCTTTTGCGATAGCATATAACTGAACCGATCATCTTTAGCTCAATATTCAGTCTGCCCCTTCGTACCACAAGTTTATTCTTAATTAGTACTCTCTTCAGTTGGTGATAAGCTATAGTCAGACCACCTAAACTTATGGAACCCTGTCTGACTAGCTTGTTCATAAATAATATAATAGTAAAATATAGTCAAATTATATCTTTTTGGTTCCAGCATGTGCGAGGCGTTGGACCAAGACCACCCAAACTTATGGAACATATCTTGGCCCTCAACCTAGTTCATTTCTCTTAAAGCCAAAGCAGGAAGAAGTTGAGCCACCCAAACTTATGGAACATGCTCAGACCTCCTCATCGAGGAACTAAAGAAACTGGTAAAAAAACCCAAATAAAACAAGGCGACCAAGCCACCCAAACTTATGGAACATGCTTGGTCCCTGAAAAACCATTCACGCCCAGCCCTCACAAGTCAGAGCAACCAGACTACCCAAACTTATGGAACATGTCTGATTCTCCAGACAATTCAAAATAAACATAGCACTGGGCCTTCTCAAACTTATGGAACTGACTCAACCTTTGATTGACCCAGTCACACTTCATGCAATACTGCCTTTCTCCCATCCTTCCCCCAGATGCAACCCCACAATCTGCTTTCAGTCAAACAACAAAACTGAAACTGACATTGCACATACATTACTTTAATTAGTCTGGTTATGTCATGAAAGTCAAACTGAAAGTTAAAGTTAATGGGCATGCAATATACTTAGTCAATACAAAGGGAATACAGATAGGGGCTATAACTGGATTTATAGATGGAAAGCAATGATTACCTTTCAATTCCCTGCTTCCAGAACTCCTCCTGAGTTCCGACAGAGCTCCCGCAATCGGTGGGCTGACTCCCCACAAAGTCTTGCTGCGGTCCTACGGGTTGCAATCCCGCCTGCCGCCTTTCTCTCAAAACTGGATTAGACTTAGGGTATGAAAGGCAGAAGATAAGAATTTCAGATTCTCGAGATACAAGAAGGGGACAACTCAACTCCCAGGAGAGGGCCTTGACACCTTCATTCGCTTGAGGGTCCCGCAATGGCAACCAATGTCAACAACTTGTTCAACTTCTGACGTCGACTTGCCAAAATCAATCCTCTGACGATCTCCCAAATCGCAACACTATCCCCCTACTTGTCCAGCCTGACCTCCTCCCCGAATCTCAACACCTCTCCTCAGCTCAATCGCGGTCGCCTAGCAGCCTATAACAGTTAACCACAGCCGGCGACAGTGTGCTTCAGCATACAACGACCAATAGTAGGCAGCAACTCGCCCACAATCAACGAGAGTAGCAGCCATTCGTGCACGGTACGCAGCAACAGATCTTGCGGCCAGCAGCAACAGCAGCAATTCGTCAGCAGCAACTTGCAGTGGTGGCCAGTAGCCATAATAGCAGCCCGTGCCCAGTCCGCAACAGCAGCAGGAATTCGTGCTTAGGTGGTACAGTCACAACAGCGGTAGCGGTCTCCAGGTAGGCCTCACCGTTCAACAGGATAAGCAACACAACAGGCAACAGATAAGTTCTCCAGCTGAATACCCAAGAAGAGTTGGACCAACAGAATTGTGCATACCGCAACCACTTTTGTAGCACAGTCGCGCTCTTTACGCAATATCACCTTGTAGTCAGCCCATAGGGCACAACAATAGTAAACGCGGATCGCACGATCTGCGGATGGACATACCAGCCACGAAGCAACGGAGCGCTGGCCCCACCGCACTGCGACCTGCTGAGCAGAGATAAAAACTCCCCGTCTGTAGACTGTCAGACAACTCGCAGCAACCCCTCCTCTTCAACCGTCACTTTTACTCCACAACGCTCGTGGTGGAGCAGGGTGAATCAGCACACGTGCTGATTAGATAAGTCTGCCTGACTTCCATGTACATCAGGGCTTAACAACCAATTGTACCTCAGTCGGTGTTCGGCAGGTCACTTCTCCAAACACCTCGGTTTTCAGTATTACACAGTCGGCGTCGTATCTCTACTTTCGTTTCTTCTTATACCGCCAACTTTCAATTGCACATGTGACGTTCCGTCCTAACTAAGACAGGCCGACAGTTAATGAATGCAAGCTACATGCAGTAAATTACCCAGAGGCAGTAGTGCGGAGCCGTAATAGCACAACATGTGCTATAGTTCCACGGTCGACTTTGACCGCCTTGCCCTAAAGGCCTGAATAGTATGCAGGCTCGATACGGCGGCTTTTCTCCAGCCACTACGGGCACCTGCAGCCACACAGTTCGTAACAACCTACACATTGGCACTGCATCCTGCAGGCGTCATTAGCCATAAAACTGAGTGCATGATGTTATCGATTTTAAAGACCATCGCCAAACCCAGGTACATGGTCGCACTAATTACAATCTCGTTCTCTCTCGTCATCACCTCCGCTTTCACCTTCTGTTCCTCACTTCGTCATATGCCCTTCGCTGACTTGTCTTTTGAATCCTCCTCTCCCAAGTTCCCGTCCTTTAGCACGCCCTATGCGCTTTTTCACTCACCTCCATAGCTGTAAATGAATCTCCCGCTGAAATCCGGGAAGATGCACTAACGCAGGGGAGGTCCGTTCGAGCTTTTTAGGAACGGAAGTTGCGAACGAGAAGAATACCGCGGGGGGCGCCACAGCCGGAATGTCCCGCGAACAGTGGAAGAAAGACCGTCACCTCGATGAGCAGCCACCGAATCGGGAATGGAATCTGCGATCTTAGTCGGCCGCAGTCGTAGGCTGAGCGCAGAGCTCCCGCTAACAAGCAGGGAGAATACACTTTGATCCCGGGTCACATGCGCGGAGAGGTAAAGAGGGGCCAATCTCCCTCAATGATTCAGGCAAAAACAAATGAATTCTCCGCTAGGACTCGGGCGGATTCATTCCCCTTCTCTTAGCCTCTCTTCCCTCACGCAGCCTTTCTCTCCACTAAGCCTCTCCTTACTAACTATTCGACCAAACCACTACTACTATCGAAGTCGCCTTATCTGAAAACCCCCGTTAGGACTTCTCCCCGCTTGATTCCGTTATGAATCGAGCAAGATATTACACTCCCCTTCCCTGCCATAGCCAACTCTCCGCCATCTTTCGACACAACTATTCTTCTTACTAACTCCTATACCACTAACTCCTCACTCAAACTAACTTCATATCTGATTTCCCCTCCTCCAAAAACCCTTATTCCGACCCCTACCCAATCGAGTGGCATCTCGATTCCTCATCCTCGACTCTCCTCTCCTCTGCCATAGCTGGGCGCACTGACTTCCTTGTCTAACACTAATTCTACTAACTCATCCCTAGAACCGACACTACTATCATGCTCGCCCGACCCTCAAACCCCCAAAACGCCTCTTCCCTCACCTAATTCCGATATGGATCGGGCGAACTATGCTTTCCCGACCGCACGAGCTTGTCATCCGCCATCCCACCTCTATCTCCGAATGCATCTGGTGCAAGCCCGCGTCCGCATTCATTTTCTTTATTTTCGCCTTTTTCCCTGCGACCCTTCACTCAGCTCGCTTAGCGCTCGTTACCCACTGCCTCACTTCCCTATCCTAGCGCTCTTCTTTGCTCCGCATATCTCGCGCACTTTCTCGTCCGGATTCACCCACCCCCTTTGCTACCCTGCTTCACTGGCTCAGCGCCCGTCGCCTCGCTGCCACAGTGGCCCGATCCTGCCGATCCTGCCTTCTCCCTCATTCGCCCTTTTGAGCTCGCCACCGTTATCGCCCCACCTCGAAACCGCGGAGTAGCATCTCTTGCTCACTCGTTTCCATCAGGAACCGAGTGAGTTCTCACTCATCGACTGAGCCCCGCTTACCGGTCGCTATTGCTGCCTCCCCATGGTATCTGACGTTCGTGTGCGTCCAGGTCCACCCTCTTTTCTCATTTCTTCGTACGCTTCTTTGTTAGTCTCCCGTCGAGCGCCTGACCCTAGTATTGTGTAGCGGAGCTGCCCACCACCTCAGCCGGTAATAAACTGTATGTTAACGCGGATACCGCAAACATGCCTGTCGTCACAGACAGCGGGGTGGAGATCATGAAAGTCGGAATTGCTAAGAAGTGCGTAGCAGCTCACCACCCAAGCCGGCCCCGGGGCAGGTTGCTGGCGAGTGCGACCTACGCTCGTCTGTCGTAGTGGTCCTGGCGCCTCAACAGGTTGAAGGGCGCAGGACTTGCTGCATGCCCAAGCGTGGGTCTGAATGGGCTGGCCCGGTCCTGATGATAGTAGCGAATAGTCAAATGAGAACCGGGCAGGTCCCATGCCCCCAACTGTTGCAGTTCTATGGTACCCTCCCTGGCGCGGACCTTGATGGTGGCAGCAAATACCCAAGTGGGAGTTCTCCGTGCCCGCTTAAAATGTTCCCCAATCCCCCTCCACTTCAGACTATCGACGCTCTCCACGTAGGAGGTGAGGTAAGCCACGACCATGGACCCCACGCACGTCAACCTCCCCAGTCCAAGCTTCAAGATTGGCAAGGCAGGGGAATTCCGGCAACACCCCGACACGTCTGAACTCGGACGGGCTTGCCGAAAGAGGCGAGTGCTCAAGGTCCTCGACCGCCATGCTGGTCCTTAGATCCGGCATCCTGTCCGAATCAGGACACGCCGAAGTATAAAAATAATACTATAATAAATAATAAAAAAATTTAGAAACTTTTAATCATTAAGATATGATGACCTGAGGAAAACGGAATGCCTGCCCCGTTCCGACGCCGCCGCCGACAAAACTAAGGGAGATAGCCCAACCGGACCCTCAACCGCTTGGTCTATTTGCGCTACTCTGATGTCCCTGCGTCGTCGCTACTCGATCTCGATCCCTGAATCTCCGAGATGAAAGTCCGACGCCGTAACTAATAGCGTTAGGCCCAAGTCTGGGTCTAACCTTGATGGACACCTAAATAAACAAATACTACGAGGCGCGCGGACTTACCGAACGTCTTCAAAAAAATTCTCGGTGTTGTCGATGTTGTCCTCCGTATGTACGCACAGGTCACGGGCAAGCGCACTAATCCAAAGACAAAATCTTTTTAATCCTAGTTTAATCAGAAAATAAAAATTGGCCGGCGACCAACTCCGACTTTCACAATCAGTAATCAAAATAAAAGATCACGCGCTCCTTAAACTTGTGCGCCCACACACTCTCTACCCTAGTCACCCATTCTGTCAACATAAACCATAGACACAGCCGCGTTTCGCGCGAAGTACTTAAACTCTAAACCAACTACTTTGCATTACTTGCAAAAACCAGGGCGGATACCCTTGTAAGGGTATTCGCACCGACATCGCGCCAAGTGCGGCCGATGGATGTGGTCGGTGCGCCTATGGATGTGGTTGGCGCCGGAGGCTGAATCGGGACTCCGTATTAAGTGCCACGCCCCCGATCCCAACCGGGGAAAGGTACTGGTGGTTTAAATGTATCTGACTGCATTTGCAACCAGACCAGGATGCATCTGGCAGCAATTGCAACCATAAATAAGGAAAAAAAATCCTAATGTGAGTATGGCCTCAGTTTTGGAGCACCATCAACCGTGCAAATATATACCTGAGTTCGAATCACTACCTTGGGTCGGTCAGTTCAACGATGATACTTCAAGGTGGTCGCCCTAAAACAAGAAAGGGTCCATTTTGTGTGCCATCCTTTGCACAGGGGCCTTCTGTATGGGCCTCGCTCCACTACTCACCAAATTTGCAAAATGTGAATGAATCTTCCGCTACAGCAAAGAAAAATACACCACCGTGTTTTTTTTTTGACTAATTTGCCGCCCTAAGGCTGCGGTATAGTAGGCTTCAACGTCTGTGTCAAGGTGTCACGTTTTCGGCGGCAAGCGACCAGCGAACAAGTGGGTTCTTTCGGGGTAAGAATTGTCGGGGGACAAGTCCTTGTCGATTTTGCGGAGGACCAACAACTAACTCTTTTAGAACCGGTACGTTGTAGCAAAATCGGAGGACCGGTCCTTCCTTCAATGTGATCCACAAAAGGGTGTCGATGGGTCCAGTTCCACAATTTGCAAGAGCAACTTGGACGACTGTTTATGCTCATAAGAATTCACACTTCTTACATAAGCCGCAAGTGTTGGACACTAATGCAGCGTTGTTATGCGGTAAGAAGTGTCGTGCGGTGGTGCGACGGTATTTAGCGTGCAGTGCACATACTCACTTTTTAGTTGATTATAGAGGTGCGCTAGGATTAACGTTTTTGGTCGCCAAGATAATGGTGTACGGTGATAACCGACAGGGGGGAAAATCCCTTGATGGGGGAAGATGTCTTACAACTTGGTGACAAAGTGTTATGGCAAATCACCTTGTTTTCATCCGTAAAGAGCACGCGGTTCTTCGCAGGTTCTCCTTGTTTCGCATACTCCACTTTATAGTAAAATCTACTTTAGACTCGCACCCGTATGAGCGGCTTACTACACATGAGATGTCGTCATTTTGTTGTAAAGGAAGGTTTCGATCACTCCTATCTATTTGAGAAAGCGATCATTAATGCTTGCAGCCAAAAACGCTTCACATTCTTTCCCGTCAAGTATTACACTTATAGGCTGAGAGCATTACTCAATGAGGTGGGGGGCAAGTACTACTGCACTCATCGGTCCCTCAAGCGAGCGTCGGTAGGACTAGTTATGAACTGAATTGTCAAAGATATTTCAGTGATCTGTGAGTGAGGTTCAGGCAAGCACTCAGAAAGAAGCATGCACAGAAACATAAGTAGCACATTTGAGATTGGTTATCCCTACCAAAGGAATCTTGTTCTCGACAAAGTACAATCGATCTTAAACAAATCATATTGAATATACACTTCATTGTAATGTCAATGAACTCATCCTCGTGTCACTTATAGCGTGGTCTCGAGATGTGAACTCTACGTCTCCCCATTGCTTAGGAATTTCCAGCATCTTCAAAAAATGGCCTATTATGTTTTATGACTTTGAAAATCTATTTGACTCTCGTTTCTTTTTCAGGATATGGGTCATTCACAGCAGGAGACCTCCACAAAGGTTGAGCTTAGGTGATCTTATTTAACCGATAAATGGTTGAGTATCACTAATAAGGCAACTGTAAGTGTCTCTCGTTCCTCTGCTGAGGTAATCCTTTATGATGAACTTGCAACAAGGCAAATTTCGTACATGAAAGTTCATGCAGTGGTATTTTCTTTCTCCGACCTATGTCTTGAGTTACCTCCACAAACTAAATTACTCCATTTTGAGGGTTTTCATAAAGAATGAAGACCTTTCGAAAGTTTCATCCAACGAGGATTTCAAAGGCAGTTTCGACAAGAAGGAACGACTATCTTCACATACCTTGCACCTACAATACGACTTCCCGGAATAGTCACAATTCGTTATCTTGA
Source organism: Chara braunii (assembly GCA_003427395.1). Taxonomy (NCBI): domain Eukaryota; kingdom Viridiplantae; phylum Streptophyta; class Charophyceae; order Charales; family Characeae; genus Chara; species Chara braunii. Next base: position 638,007 of record BFEA01000512.1, on the reverse strand, counting down.
GTGGTGGACGCCCAAGAAAACAACATGCGGGAAATCGGATGATGGGGTATGGGTCCGTCTTTTCCATATCCCCTTCGCCCTCACCCCGATACTCAACGATGTCGTCACCAACTTATTTGGAGAATTTTACCATCTTCGACATTTTGGGTTTCAACTGGGCACCAATGACTTCTAGACCATTCGATATGATATTAAAGGTATAATGCAATATTATATCAATGATCGAGTACTTGTTGCTACGCGGTTGCATGGGTTGCATGCCGTCTGTTTTGTTACTCACCTTTCTCTCTGGTGCAAACAATATTTTAAATATGAACATGATGTTCCCACTGCATGACGCCGCCTCTCGAGAGAAGAATCGAAAACAAAACTGAAATGTCGAAAAGTCTGCAACCAGTCATGGATCCAGTTATCATTTTGGTTTATCTTGCCTGCATCATTAGTCGATTTTTGAAAATTATAATAATGATTTTATCGTTATACTAGAGGAAGAATCCACATCGGGGAACAACATTAATACCAATTTTATAAAATAAAAAAAAATAAAAACGAGGAGAAGCCAGATGTAGCAAAACAAAAACAAGGCAAAACGAGTTGCATGAAAGTATACTCATCTAAGTAGTTAACCCTGATTCACATCGCTAGATGGATTCACGGTTTGACACCAAACAACAATCTACAACAACAAACCATCAACACACCAAGACAGAACCTGGCATCAAACAAAGGTCATAGACTACTAACCATAAGACGATCAAGTGTCGAAGACGCCGTAGACGTGTCAAGGACTGGGCAGGACAGAAGAATGGACAATAGAAACATCAAGGGGAATCATCATCGAGGTGATATCTTGCAGCGGAGGATCACCATTAGTACATTACAATTTTCATAAACAGGAGGAAAAGAGGAAGGAGGACAATAAAGGTAAAATGAAGGTTGATTATGATACTTATTACAACAATGAAAATACGAAGGAAAAAGACAATAAGGGTGAGATAGAAAATGATTGCGAATGTTTTCATAATGAAGCAAGTGTGAAGGAACCTGCAGATGAAGAGACACTACTTCAAAAAAAAATCAAAAGAAAAACAAAAAGGTTATGAGTCAGCTTGATTCCAAGAAGGGAGATGAGAGAGATACGACACTCCATGACAAACGGGGCCAAAGAGGTGACTACATAAGAGTTTCAGCTATAAGGTTGACCAATGTAACACATCAATCAAGAAAAACGGATATCTTCAAGAGAAGAGAAATGAGGAAGATCAAGAAAATATTATAAATTAAGATAATACGTAAGGTTGACGATGCTTTAAGGACAATTTGGGCTGCCATACTGACAAAATTCAATTCCGGGAGGAGACAAATGAGGAAGAAGTGTCATTCCCGACTTCTGACAGAAATGAGTATAAGTCCTTGCTTCAAAATAACCAAGGATATGGATAGGATAAACTCTCCAATCACATGCAACCCGAACAAGGTAGACATGATGTTTTTCGAAAGGGTTATAGCATTACAGGTAAAACCACATGTGTTAAATGCATGAAGGTCCCAAACCATGAAGAAGTACGATAGGAACGAGTTGAGGAACTACAAGAAGAACCAATCTCTTAGAGACGTTCACTTTTTGATCACCCCATGTTATTACAACACTTTACCTCGCATTCAAGATGAATAGGGAACCTCACATTCAAGATGAATAGGGAACCTTGCATTCAAGATGAATAGGGAAAGAGCGAGAGCGATCAAATGAACCTCGATCATTAATCCTTCCAAACACTTTTTCACCTGTTCCCTCAGATTGCAAGGATTCAAAAACTTTGATGTTTTGACCATCATTCTTTGTAGTATATTTAAGGATACAAAAACAAGTATTAACCATAAACGGTGTGTTCACTTTCTTTTGCGAAGAGTTTTTAAAAGTTGTCGGTGTGCTGCTGAAGTTTCTAACCTACAACGTTATTCCTCTTCGTCTGAGCGAAGGTACTCGTGGTTGACCAATTGGTGGAATAGGTTTCCAGGTAAACTTCATTCTATAGATTCTTGAACTCTGGATTGGTCCCCTTGTAGAAGTGATGCACGATGGGAGTTTGACAATATAAATATCTTTGCAATGAGAAATAAACTTTGTGATTATGTTTGAGACCCTTTCTGGCGACGTTGTCGAGTGCATCTGTCCCGCACTGGGAACCTCCCGCCCGCGCCACGAAGGATTTGGCATGACTTGTCGCGTGGAGCGTCTAGCCACTCCGGTCGAGTGCGGGAGCCGTACCTCTCACGAGCCCCTACGACAGGATAGGGCTTCGTGAAGCGCTGCTTATCTCCGCCCGCAGAAATTGTCACCATCCCTTGGGTGGGCGTATCCCCGCCGAGCTACCGGACCACATGCGAAGGTTATTCGTAAGCAATCGCAGAGGTGGCACAGCCGAGGACGTTTCTCATTCGCTGTAGTATAGGGGGTACATATGGTTAATGCCCGAATCGAACCCGCACGAGAATCGTCGCTCGAGGGATTGATCTCTCAAGCACGACCCTATGCCGGTCGATTAGGACAACCATTATAACCACGCGATACACTTTCCAACAAAACTTGTTCTTTCTTGCAATATCACGCTTTGCCCCTTTTTCCTATCTGACCTGTAACGTTTTTTTGATCAAAATGCACGAACGTCACATGCAAGACTTCGCATTAATAGGACGTTACCTCATAAGTCTCCCTCATAATGACCTGCCATGCATAAGTACATGAGAAGTCGCAATGATGGAGTACTATATGGTGCCCATAGAGGAGCGGTCCCATTTGAGTCATGAGATCACTTTCAATTCTTAGGTGTCCGCTAAAGCGCGTGCTAAGAGCGTCATTCCTTTTTAGCAAGCGCATAGGCGGTTTGACAACCCTGCCATCTTCTGCACCTTGCGGTACCCCAAAGGGTATACGGTAAGATAGTGTCAAGGGCAAAAGAGAACTTCGAGTGGTGGTGAGTTGTCTGACGCAACACCAGTAACACACTAACCCTTCTGCCTTAAACCTTATCATTCCACAAAAAATAACTTTTTAAACAAGGAAAAACAAAATCAAACCATTGGATCCGCACAAATTGAGTAATGTTTATAAGCAATAGAGGCTGTGGAGGCAGCACACGAGGCACTAGAGGACACGATGGATGCCAGTGAAACCATAAGTGGAACGCAGGGAAAAAAAGGGCATGATGGCGACAACTGTTATAGTAATCAGGGAAAGCAGAGTATCCAAGTGTACGAGAAGGGTTAATAAGATGTTTTAAGAATGTGAAGAGTGGTAGGAGGACACGGGTTGGAGGGGGGGCAACGACTTGTAATGCGATTGGCCCCAATTCCTGGATTTAAGACGTTTCGGTGAGTGGTTTGTCTTAGATCTTTGCGATTTTTTTATAATGAGTTCAATTGTGTATACGTGGACGTGAAAGTAAGGATAGCAGGCTAACTGATTATGTGATCCCAAGTCCATGTTGGTCGATAGGATCTTGGCTAGATATCATGTGAATTAGAAGAGACATACATACTTTAGTGCGTGTATATGTTGAGTCATAAGAGGCTTCATGTTGGATCCAATAAGCGTTTTTCGGACTCTTATGTCTACCCAAGGGTAAAATAGTTAGCTTGTGACTAAAGTATGAGTGTGAGTCTCGTCAGTGTATGGGCCGCTGAGGATAAGAGACAGTTGAAGATATGACTTGTAATATAGGCTTGAGTGTATTAGAAGATCACGTGAGGATGTGACCTTATTAGGAGCGCCGATTTGACCTTGGTTGTAATACCTGACCCATTTGGACATGTATGTTTGTTTAAAGATACCACCTTGAGAATTGAAATGAGGTGATTGTATTTGAGAGTTGCATTACTTTTTAGTCATACCACCCCGAAAAAATGGGTATGCCCGCCTATATGTCTGTATATAAGATACATTAAAATTGGTGGACTTTAAGTTTACGTTTTTGGATTCTATGACCTCGAGGGTTAGTATGGTATTTTTTTTTTTCGTGGGTTGTACTAAGATATGAGAGGGGAATATACACAATGCTTTAACTCGAGGTCATCTCAGACTTTTGATCCATTGAGGTTTGATGTGCTTTATTTTACAATAGAAAAATTCCCATGAGAAATGAAAGTTGAAAAAACATTCCATAAAAAAAAATTCCTTCATATTTATAAATTATCATTTCACTGTTTGTCTAATTCTAAAATTTCCAATTTAATTTGGTAAGTTCCCGTCTAAATATGAGTTTTCCCTTCCAACTACATCTATTTGTTCAAGATGGAATAAAAGTCTCGACGAGTTTATGAAATATTTTAATTAGACTTTCATTCTACTGCAACAAATATCGTCTAATTTAGATTGGATTAACCTATTTATGACTGGAAATCCTTACTCAGAATGGCGGTCCACTTAAAATATTTCATAAACTCATCCAGACTTTCATTCCATCTCTCGCATGCAGTTCAAATAAGAAGGGATACCCCCTTCTTGGAAGAAAAATTTTCAAGTAAGACGAAAAATTTTAAAATTGGAATGATATTTTTTAAGATGGAATGAAAATTTAAAATTTAAAATGTAATTTTACTTTAGAATGATTATTTAATTATGAAAACTTTTTCTGTTGTATTTTTAGATATTTGGGTACGTCTTGAGTTTACTTCGATTTCTCTGAGTTGAGGGGTGCGATTGCACCTCGATTAAAGATTATTCCTGCTTTTACTCTGGTTATGGAGGTCATGACATTTGTGTGAAACCTCGTGAGATAGGGACTATTTGGTTTTGTTTCGAGTTGAGATTGTTCAATTTTAAGTGTATATATGTAATTCAAGACCACGATCGTTCATTTTTTTGAGTTGGGATACTACACCGCTGAGTGTATATTGAGATGAGATTCCTGCGACTATCCTTTGTGTATGACGATTACAATCACTCTCACATGTGTTAATTTATTATGATGTATGATGACTTTGTGTGAGAGATGTATAAGATGCATTTCATGTGTTTTGTATCTTGTAAATCTAAATGTGTGTGAACTTTCTATTGTTCGGTATTCTCATGCGACCTGCCTACGGGTGAACGATGGAGCCGAATATAAGGAGGGGGAATGTAGTATGTTTTGTGGAAGAGTGTTAAAATTATAAGGGATTTATGGATCTTTGAGACTCGAATGCGTTACCATGTCGAATGTTTATTGCGGAGTTGTAACGAGGACCCATAAGTTGGTCTCTTAGTGTTGAGTGGTTTATGGTTGATACACCTTCAAGTGGAGAGGTGGTTAATTGTTCATTTGGACGCATTTTCAAACAGAAGATGTTTTAAAGATCATATGGAGATTCGTCCTTGAGTGGGAGGATAAATGAATCGTCTAATGGTTGAGACCTCTTCAAGTAGAAGGCAACTAAGAAATCTAATGACATAAAAAACTTTTTTGAATGATAAAATCTAACGAGAAGGACCAAGGAACTAGTCTATTGGACTATTGGCGAAATTTTAATATATTGCAAAAATTGTGTATTTGGAAAGATGTCTCTAAGATGTGTAGTCTACTTGCTCTGATCAAGTTGGGAGGCCATGACCAACAGAAAAATTGTGGGAAATTTTCATCATGGTTTCAACTTACACAGAAGTTGGAACCAACTTATGAAGAGGGTGAAATGATGCGGCCAATCGTTTAGATGAGTCAAAAACATGTTTCCAACCGTTTGCCAACATGACGCCGATATGTTTTCAACATGTGATCAACATATTTTCAACATGTTTCCAACACGTCTTGCACTGAACTTTTTGTTTAAAATCCTTGGCAAGGGAGTTCACAAGTCCGTGGATATGTCGTTGCAAACGGTGACCGTTGGTGGCAGGGGGCCTGCAGTAGTGAACCTTGATGTTTTTCGTGACATTCGCTCTTGGATCGCGAAAATGCTGTGTAATAGACACAAGCGACATCCGGTGATAAGATATTTTCGATGCTGTGGACCTGTAGTGCGGGAAAAAAAAATGGTTCGAGATTAAAAAAAAAAAAAAAATTGTGTCGAGACTTCGTTCCGATGAAAAAAAAAATTAAACAAATAAAAAAAATGAGGAACATCCTACCCCTTAAGCAGCATTGGCCGCGGGGGGAGGTCGATGGTCCGCTCCGCGCCGGACTTGGGGTGAAGTTTTGTTGCGGGCCGGCGGATGGAGGTGATCGAGGGCGGGGGGTCGGCCAGAGTGGCGCGCGTACCGAAATGTTCACAGCGCACCACAAAACGAGAGAGCGCGCCCAGAAGGCGGAGCAGCGGCGGGAGTCGATGTGAGGGAATATCTCGAAGCGTCCGCCGTTCATAATCGTGCACTACTTTTTTTTTTTTTTTTTTTTTTTTTTTTTTTTTGGCGTATTTTTTCCTGCTTTTTTTTTTTTTTTTTTTTTTTTTTTTTTGTCTCCTGGTTCTTTTTTCTTTCTGTCTCCTGGTCGGCGTGTCGTTTTGGCAAGTTACTTTTTTGTTATTCTTTAATTCGTTTTCGTTTTCTTTATTCGTTTTGTCTCCTGGTCGGCGTGTCGTTTTGGCGCCAAGCGCCGGAGTTGACAAAAGGAAGCGGGGTGGCGGGTGCGTCGCAGGCAGACCCCCACCCCCGCCCCCCACACAATGGGTGCGTTCCACCCACCCCTCACACCTGCACCCCACCCCACACACACACACCCACACACCTGCACCTGCCACCCCCCACACACACCCACCCAG
>BFEA01000512.1:599902-624219 GCA_003427395.1 Chara braunii | reverse complement strand
ATATATATATATATATATATATATATATATGCAAAAATAAGGTTCGATATGAATTGGACGCGGTGATGGCGGGTCATGTCAGTCTGGGGATCTCATTTTTAACTTGTCATTCTTGTCATGTGATGAGCATGCATCCCTTGAACAACGGTTTCATTTAGTGCATGGACATTTCCGAGAATAAGGGGGGCGAGGGGGGGGTGTAGTGTGTTTGGCCCACACAGACACATCCGTGCTGCGAAAGATCAACAATGAGCACAACCCCTGCTTTGGGATTCCTGCAATTTGAATTTTATAATTTACACCCCCCCCTCTGGTCTTTTACAGATGGGCCAATGCGATGGTGAACCGTGGTCGACATGATTCTTGGTAGTTTGTTTGGTGGTCGGCATGACAAATTTCGCCCTTTTTTCGTTGACAAGATGTATGCTCCCACATGTCTCAAGTTGGCTTGTCGTCACCAATTTCTCTTTAATGCTGTGTTGCGAAGAGCGATCCCTGCGTCCTATGTGGTCCAAAAAAAAAAAAAAAAAAAAAAAAAAACCGTAAATATGGTGGTCGCATAGAGACTTTGTTTTTTTCTTTTCCCGCAAGTTCCTTTTCTCAGTTTTTCTGTCCGATACCTTTTTTTTTTGCCCAGCCCTGTAGCCCCCATACCTCGTTTTTTGCCCCCCGCCCCCACTCCTCCAATCCGCCGATACAACCGGTACCTTTTTTTTTAGGTCCGGTGTGACTAGGGTGCCTCTACATTTTGACCTTCCAATTTTTTTTTCGTGTTTTGGCCTTTAGTGCCGTCAGCCAGTTTTATTTGTCTGGCATAACACATGTTCCTTTTTTCCAAGACCGACACTTGCTTGGCCTAGGCCGAGCCTCATTCTAACGAATTCAACTGCAAATCTCTTTTCTGAGTTTTAGTGTCCGAGTCCTAATTTTTTTTTTTTTGCCTTCCCCGAACCCCCCGTAACTGTTTTTTTGTCCCCCCTCCCCCGACCCGCCGTTTACAACCGCGCCCTTTTTTTGTGGAGGTCCGTTGCCAGTAGGGTGCCTCGACATTTTGACCTTCTTTTTTTTTTCCTGTTTCGACCTATGGTGCCTCTATTACCGTTTTGTTTGCCTGTTGTAGCACATATAACTTTTTTCCAAGACCTGCACTTGGTTTGCCTAGGCCGAGCATCAATTTTTTTTTTTTTGCCTACCGCTAGCTAGTTGTCTTCACACCACTTTTACCTCATTGTTGTTGACGTTCCTTGATGATTTTCGTTGTGTTAATCTACAGCCTCTCTGTTTTCACAATCTCGTTTGTGCTTCGCGTCCCCATCATCACCTCCATGTGTTTGTGGTCTTCACGTGTGTGCGACGTTCTTCAAGGCTTAAACATCTGCAGAAGCCAAGACAGGGGAAGTGAGAGAGAGAGAGAGAGAGAGAGAGAGAGAGAGAGAGAGAGAGAGAGAGAGAGAGAGAGAGTTCTTACGGGGAAAAAAATAGTTGAAGGATAAGATAGGGTATTTTTTCTGAGACACCCCCCCCCCCCCCCCCTTCTTCCCTTTTTTTTTCTTTTTTTTTTTTCGTTTTTTTTTACCGATGTTTTTAAGCATATTTTTGGAAAAAAAAAAGGTTGTGGTGGGGGGTGGAGAGGGGCAGGGCGATCGACAGCCTGCCMCGTGGCAGGGCCGCGATCMCTCTKCCCCCCCCCCCCCCTCCTCCCTTCCCTCCCCCTTTGTTCTTCTTGTTCTTGTTCTTGTTCTTCTTCTTGTTTCTTTCTTTCTTTCTTCTTTTGTTTTTTTCTTTTTCTATTGTTCTTAACTATATTTTTCAAAAAAAAAAAAAAGGTTGTGGTGGGGGGTGGAGGGGGGCAGGGCGATCGGCGCCCTGCCCTGCCAAATGGCAGCTGCGCTCGCCCTGTCGGGCCACACCCCCCCACTTCCCTACCCCTTTCTTCTTCTGCTTCTTCTTCTTCTTTTTCTTCTTCTTCTTCTTTTTTCTTTCTTTCTTCTTTCTTTCTTCTTTCGTTGTATTTTTTCGTTGTTTTTAAGCATATTTTTCGGAAAACAAAAGGTTGTGGTGTGGGGTTGGATGGGGGCACGGCGACCGGCGCCCTGCTACGTGGCAGGGCCGCGATCGCCCTGCCAGCCCCCTCCCCCCCCCCTCATTTCCCTCCCCTTTTCTTCTTCATCTTCTTCTTCTTCTTTCTTTGTTTCTTTGTTTCTTTCTTTCTTCTTTCGTTTTATTTTTTTGTTGTTCTTAAGCATATTTTTCGGAAAAGAAAAAGGTTGTGGTGGGGGGTGGAGGGGGGTAGGGCGATCGGCGCCCTGCCACGTGGCAGACGCACTGCCACGTAGCAAGGCCGCGATCGCCCTGTGCGCCCCCCCCCGCTTCCCTCCCCTTTTCTTCTTCTTCTTCTTCTTCTTCTTCTTCTTAGCCGGTTGGTTGAGTGTTTGCCTCTTGACATGGAGGTCACGTGTTCGATCCTTGGATCGGTGCGGACGGACAGATTGTCTGGAATAAGTTTTCAATTCTTACCTGCGTGGCAACCAGTACTGAGGTCGTCTACACACCCTGGTTGGGTGCGCGTGTGTGAGTCGGTACACCAGGTCGCGGGAAAAACAAGTAATTGTGCTGGGGTAGGGTTAAGTACTCATCTTTGGGCTTAATTTTCACCCTAGTCAACTTAGCCGTTTGGTTGAGTGTTTGCCTCTTGACGTGGAGGTCACGTGTTCGATCCTTGGATCGGTGCAGACGGACAAATTGTTGTCTGAAGTAAGTTTTCAATTGTTACCTGCATGGCAACCAACAGTGAGGTCGTACAATGTATGGTGGCTACGTTTACACACCCTGGTTGGGTGCGCGTGTATGACTGGGTACACCGGGTCGCGGGGAAAAACGAGTACCAGTGCTGGGGTGGGGTTTAATACTCATCTTGGGGCTTAACTTTCATCCCTGTCCACTTAATCGTTTGGTTGAGTGTTTGCCTGTTGACGTGGAGGTCACGTGTTCGATCCTTGGATCGATGCGGACAGACGGATTGTTGTCTGGAGTAAGTTTTCAACTCTTACTGGCGTGCTAACCAACAGTGAGGTCTTAAACTGTATGGTGGCTTCATCTACACACCCTGGTTGGGTGCGCATGTGTGACTGGGAACACCGGGTCGCAGGGAAAAACGAGTACCTGTGCTGGGGTGATGTTAAGTACTTGTCTTGCGACTTTACTTTCACCCCAGTCCACTTAGCCCTTTGGTTGAGTGTTTGCCTCTTGACGTGGAGGTCACGTGTTCTATCCTTGGATCGGTGCGGACGAACGAATTGTTGTCTGGAGTATGTATTCAATTCTTACATGAGTGGCAACCAGTAGTGAGGTCGTACAATGTATGGTGGTTACGTCTACACACCCTGGTTGGGTGTGCGTGTGTGACTGGGTACAGTGGGTCACGGGGAAAAACGAGTACCCGTGCTGGGGTGGGGTTAAGTACTGATCTTGGGGCTCAACTTTTACCCCAGTCTACTTAGCCGTTTGGTTGAGTGTTTGCCTCTTGACGTGGAGGTAATGTGTTCGATCCTTGGATCGGTTCAGACGGACAGATTGTTGTCTGGAGTAAGTTTTCAATTCTTACCTGTGTGGCAACCAGCAGTGAGGTCATACACTGTATGGTGGCTACGTCTACACACCTTGGTTGGGTGCGAGTGTGTGACTGGGTACATCAGGTCACGGGGAAAAACGAGTACCCGTGTTGGGGTGGGTTAAGTACTCATCTTGGGGCTTAACTTTCACCCCAGTCCACATAGTGGTTTGGTTGAGTGTTTGCCTCTTGACGTGGAGGTCACGTGTTCGATCCTTCGATCGGTGCTGACAGACAAATTGTTGTCTGGTGTAAGTTTTCAATTCTTACCTGCGTGGGGTTAAGCACTCATCTTGGGGCTTAACTTTCACCCCAGTCCACTTACCCGTTTGGTTGAGTGTTTGCTTCTTGACATGGAGCTCACGTGTTCCATCATTGGATCGGTGTGGAGGAACAAATTGTTGTCTGGAGTAAGTTTTCAATTCTTACGTGCGCGGCAACCAACAGTGAGGTCGTACACAGTATGGTGGCCTGTGTGTCCGATTTTGAATTCAACGCGGGTTCCTCGTTGAAAAAAAACTAAAATGAAGTGTGTGTTTTTTTCGTGAGGGGGGAAGGGGGGTGTCGGTGGAAAAAAAATTAGGGGCACCTATTCCTCATTGAATTTATTTTTTTCCCCTTTTGAAGGGCCCCCTGCCGAGAATCTGTAGGGCTCCCATGTCGGACCTGGGACGTGGGACGTTCGTCGTACTTCGGATGAGAGAGGAGCAAGTAAGCAATATATCTTCTGGATCCGAGGTCGCGTCTGCGTTCCAGCAGTTATGGGCTACAACTACTTGCTACTATAATTCTCTCTTTCTTTTGTTTTCCTTCCTACGAGCAACTCACTCGCCAGCACTTGCACAACAGACAAAACATATGGCAGCATATGATTCCATGTTCTAAAAGAAGATTCATTCGAGTTTTGCACCTTTTTTTTTTTCTTTCTGTTTTTTGTTTTCCTCTTCTTACGAGTTGTGGCCTTAAGGGCCTAGCTCCACTCATCAGCACTTGCACAAAAGATAAAACCTATGGCAGCGTTGTCGAGCGCATCGGTCCGGCACCGCACCAGGGCAGCTCGGGACCCTCCCGGCCACGTCACGCAGGAGTTGGAATTAAATCCTTCGTCGCAAAAATACATGGAGCTTCCACAAGCCGCTCCGACCGAGTGCGCCAGCCATACCTCTCGCGAGCCCCTACGACAGGATAGGGCCTACGCGAGGCACAACTTACGTCCACCTTACGGGAGTTGTCACCTCCCTTCGGTGGGCGTATCCCCGCCGAGTTACCAGTCCACAGTACGAAAGCTAATCAGTTCCAATCGCAGAGGTGGACCAACCGATGGCGTTTCTCGTTCGCTGTAGCATAGGGGGTACTCGCGGTAGTACGCCTTTATCGGACCCGCATGCGACCCGACATCTTGGGGGGCTGAGGTCCCAAGCGCGACCAGTCGTCGGTCGACTAGGACGCATCCCACACACCGCGTGCACACCACTTTACAAACACAAAAATAAAACGCACACACACACATACGAAACGATACAACACAAACAACGCGACAACGCTCCTAGCCCCTCGGTAGCCAACCCATAACTTTCCAATGTGGAAATCGGACAGGCGTCGCGCGCGAGACTTAGTATAAAACCGTGCGAACGCAAGGACTACTCATATCGACTAGCAATGCAAACGTACGCAAGCAGTCGCAACGATGGCATACCATGAAGTACCCATACTCATGCGGTCCTTGTTAATCTTCAGGGTCGCATTCGACACTCAAGTGTCGGCTGACAAGCGCCTTGAGGGTTAATCTCTCGACGCTGGACAACCGCCAAGCGAGGTTGAAGGTCACACACCCTCTTCTGCACTCTGTGCACAGTGGGTGGTACACAGGTCCATACATGTCGTGGCAGTCGTTTCCTGCGGCCCTGGGGATGAGTCTCACTCCAGGCCTGAGCGAAAGTCAAGGGGTTTGACTTTGATGGCTGCTACAGACTACAACGTCCAACCATAAAAATCTCCAACAAGCAAAGGATAAAAGAGGATCCCCCTTTTCTCTTAAGGACGTAGTCTGATTAACCCTTACGCATTACAGTAGGCCCCTCAAATACTCAGGGTACTCATAAATATATAAGGGTTGATTACATAGGACGATCACTTCTCACAGTCACAGTGGGATTCCTCTCAACCATATATGTATGTAATCGCAGACAATCACATCCAGAATCCGAGCCACAAACGCACCTGCAATCACATCAAAGGTTCATCCAAAAAGCTCACGCACTACACGGGGTCAACTTCAACCATTCTCTGCACTCACACCCTTCGCCTTAGCCATACAAGCCTCACTCGTGCAACTCTCAAATAAGTACTCAGTACTTTTGTTGGATGACCATTCAATAAAATCCGGGTGAAAACACAACAAAACAGTTCAATCACAAGGCTAAAGCTTTTAGGTTGAGTGACAGGAGTGAATTGAAGTTGAATCGTAAACCGACGAATCGGCAACCGACCTGTTATCAGTGATAACAGAAGATGATCCTCAAGGGATCAGGCTGAATCTAGTCCAGACTTGAATCAAACGATCAAGGGGACCTGTAACACATGACAGGTCAATGCCCCAGGCTAAACCTATAAGTTTATGGAAAACAATCTCCGTATCATGATCTCACCCAAATCATCTTAGTTAAATATATGTAAGTCTACCTCTAAGCAAGTGCCCAAAGAAAAGGTAGACTCATGACAAAATCTCCCCTATCCAGAGTGGATTACCAGAATCGTCACCTGTCAAAATATAATCTATCTCCTCTAAACTAAGAAAATTTTGGTAGCGCTTCCCGTAGGAAAAGTGCCTTTCCAGAATTTATATAAGTCCGAATATGAAAACAGAAATGATCTCTAACTATGTAAAGTGAAATTTTGTCTAACTCTCATATTTACACTATTTAGAAAGGGAGACTTCCCATATTTACACTAAGTCAGATATAGACTCAAGAGACAACTTGAGCTCAACTTAGACAAGATTTAACTAACTCCTTAGTTTTGCAGAAATTTCGGCAGCACTCTCTCTAGAAAAGTGCTATTCCAAAATTTATACAAGGCTAAGTCCAAAATTTAAAACTAACTTTGACTTCTCAAGGTCCAATTTTGTCTAACTTCCTGAATTAGCAAAAATTTGGGCAGCAATCCCTTTAGAAAAGGAGACTTTCGAGATTTTTACTAGGTCAGATATAAAGAAAAGACAAGTTGAACTTTGACAAGTCAACAATTGACTAACTCCTTGGATTTGTAGAAATTTCAGCAGCGCTTCCCATAGAGAAAGTAGCTTGCCAAGATTTATACAAAGCCAAGTACAAAAAATGATCCCAGAAAATGCAAAAATTGATCTAAGTAAAAAAATTTAGCTCAGAAAATGCAGGAATTGAAACTAACTCCAATAGCTTTAGCACGTGGCGAGCGACTAAAGCAACTACCTATCAAACTGAAACTCAGATAAGTAATGATCTCACACAAAAGTAACTACTCTCACCATCCCAAGTTTATCTGATCAAACAATAGTTCATGGACTTTCAGTAATTTAACCCTTTATACCCAACTTACATAAGGCACAAAGTCAGGCCACCCAAACTTATGGAATGTGTCTAACTTAGCCAAAGAGTATACACAAAACAGAGGGCACAACTACTTTTCTCTTCTTTAGGCACATGACTAGACCATTCTAGTCGCCCTGAACTGTTTAAAGTATCCAAGTTATATATATCTGTCGTTCTCTTTGTCTTCTAAGGCTGCATATGACTGAACTTACTTAAGTTCAGTCTGCCCCTGTTTACCACCAATTTTATTCTTAGTTATACTCTGTTCAAGTTGTGATAGGCTATAGTCAGACCAACTAAGCTTATAGAACAGTCTGATTAGCTCGTTCTTAAGTAAAATAATAGTAGACTCTGAGTATAACCAAGTTATAGCCATTGGGTTCTAGCATGTGGGAGGCTTTGAGCCAGACCCCCTGAACTTACAGAAGGATCTAACTCTCTGCAAGATTCGTTCCTCTCTGAACCATTATGTGCGTGGCATTGAGTCAAACCCCCTGAACTTACAGAAGGGTCTGCCTCTTTGCCAAGGTTATTTCTTCAGAATAAAGAGCAGGAAGAGACTGGGCCACATAAACTTATAAAACAACTCAGACCTCCTCGTTTCAGAAACCAAAGAAACAGATGAAACCCCAATGAAAACAAAGCAACCCGAAGTACCAAAACTTATTGAGCGCCCTGAGTCCCTGAAAATCAAGCACAATCAGACCCTTCACAAGTCAGAGCAGTCAGGCCACCTGAACTTACAGAATAGCCCGACCCTCCATGCAAGCCATAACACTGGGTCTCCCCAAACTTATGGGGACATCCCAGCCTCCAGAACAATCAGACCCCCTAAACTTATAGAAGGATCTGACGCTCCATACAAGCCAAAATAAACAAACCACTGGGTCTCCTAAAACTTATGGGGACTTCCCAGCCTTAATGACCCAGTCAAACCCTCAATCAAAACAGTTCTCCATCATGCCTTCCCCAGATGCAGTTTCTTTTAAAAGTCTGCTTTCACACAACCAATAAAGCTGAAACTGAGATTGAGCAGACATTCCTTTACTTAGCCTAATTCAGTGTCCTGAAAGTCAAACAAAGGTCAAAGTAAGGCTGCACACCATATATTCAGTCAGAGATACAATGGAAAATACAGGTAAAGGCTATAACTGGGTTTATAGAGAGACAAGCAATGACTACCTGTCAGTTTCCTGCCTCCAGAACTCCTCCTGAGTTCCGGCAGAGCTCCCACAATCGGTGGCCAGACTCCCCACAGAGTCTTAGTGCGGTCCTACGGGCTGCAATCCCGCCTGCCGCCTTCAGGACCAGACTTAGAGTAAGAAGGATAAAAGAAAGGAATTTCAGACTCTAAGATCCCAGAAGGGTGCTCTCAAACTCGCGTGAGAGGGCCTTGTTACCTTCACTCGCCCGAGGGCCCCGCAATGGTGGCCAAAACGCGCAGTCTCCGGTCAATCCGAAATCAAACTGCCGGCTGCCGACCCAATGACGACCCTCCAGAACGCAGCAACACCCCTTTCTCAGGACAGTTTTCGCCACACTACAGCCTTAAGGTCAGGGAGAAGTTCTCAATCGGTCAGTTTTTACGATTACCACAGCGATGCGCAGCAGGCTCGACACGCCCGCGACTACTCCTCATGCTGCAGTAACGGCACTACATCACTGGTCCCCAAGTCTCCCCCCCTGTAACTAGTCTACCGCTGATCCGTTCAGCGACCAGTACCAATTGTCCGGTAAGTCTGTAGTCTTACAGCCAGCCTTCCTGTTACCCTCAACTCTTGACTCCGTCCCTCATTGACTGCAGGGCTCGCCTCGGCCCACCGGATGCAGTGTTGAACCCGTGAAGCAGAGTACAAAACAACGCAGTCAGAGCACCAGCCTTGCTGGTTCTAGCCAGGCTTCCGGACCAGCAGACCGGCAGCCGTGGAGTTGGGCACAAGGCACTAGCAACAAGGCCACCAACCTGGGCACGCTAGTGGCAGCCCCGACGGAACGGCCCGCGGGTGGATAGTACTCAGGTGGAGCAGCAAGGCGCGGGGCAGCACCAACAATACGGTCACACCGCCTGGCGGGCACATCACCACGGGCGCTTGCCCGACAGGGCTCAGATGCAGACACCCACACACCCGACACCGAACATGACAACACACACTTCACTCATATTACGATCGAATTCCGAACACTGCCGGCTCCCACTACGGACTGAGTCAGGGAGTCCCTTCGACAAGCCTCCGTCATTAAGTATAGATGACGCCGATATCCCGAACCGAGTAGCTACTACCCTGATGTACCTGACCTGAGACAACGGTCAGGCTCACTCCACCTTGTGATCCTCGGTAGCGGGTGCAACCACGTCCTCCGTCACTGATTCCCTCCAGGTACGTGCGCCCCACTTCCCTCGGACTCTGACTCTCTCTCTCTCTCTCTCTCTCTCTCTCTCTCTCTCTCTCTCTCGTACACCCTCGCACCCACCTCGATGTCATACCCGGCCCAATGCACACAGAAAGAAGAGACAAAATACAAAAGAAAATTATAAATGAACCTCCTGCCAAAAACCGGGAAGATTCGTTGTCAACTTCAAGTCCCCTCCATTGCTACACCTCCGCGCAAGATCTTCTTTACAGAACTCTATAACTAACCACTGAACTCCGATTCTAACCCTCCCATCCAAACCGCAGTATGTCAAAACCTCTAGAATGAATCTTCTCTCGCTCAATTTCATCCAAAAATGAGTGAGATACAAGTTCCTTTCTCCTCACCTCTACCACTCCCACCATGGCTAGCGTCTGTGATTTCTCTTGCTGCGCGTACCTGGCGTGGAATCGCGCCAGGTTCATCCCTTCGTTTTCCCCCTTGTCTGCGCCTCACCGGCCTTCCGCCCGTCGCTTCCAGTCACCCGCTGCCTACTCCACTTCCTAACTCGTTGCTCCGCTTCTGCGCCCGCTGCCTGCATCTCGTAGTGCCCGCCTCTGCCATTTTCCTTCACTGTGCTCTCCGACAGCTCTGGCAGCACCGCCTTGCCCGTCGCTGTGCTATCCCGGTGCCCCCAGTGTGCTGCCTTGCTGCGCCTGGCCTGCTTGCTCCGCCTGCACCTGGCTTGTTCACACGACTAAGTGCATTCGAAGTCATGGGGCCAATACCATTCGTCTGAGAGAGAGTCAAGACTGGCGCTTCAGCGAGAGGGAGCTCGGGCGGTCAAATAGGTAAGTCTCCGACCCCACGGCCATCCCCGCGTCATTGCCATGGAAAGGATAAGCAAAATCGAACGAATCTACCGCTAATATACGGGCAGGTTCATCGATGTCTTCCACAGCCTCCTCCCGGGCGCGACTTCCTAACTAACAATCTCAAAAACTACCTACTAAACTCTAAGTCTAATACTACCATTCGATTCGCCTCATTCCCAACCCCCAGTCTCGCATCTCATTCCGCTCGAATCTACCGAGAATCGAGCGGGATTCCGAACTTTCAATCCCGCTATTATTCCTCCCGCCATAGCCTCCGCGCACCCCCTTTTTCTACTAACGCCTTTCCTACTAACTTTCGTACAAAACTGACTTCACGGTTGTGTTCGCCTGGCCCAAAAACCTTCAAAATGCTTCCCTCCCCGCCCGATCTTGTCCGCAAGTGCATGAGATATGGATTCCTCTCCCTTCTTCTTCTTTGCTCCTCACCATAGCCATCTTCGCGCAGCCCAACTCCCTACTACCTCTCTTTCTACTATTTTTTCCTCTCAGTCTTACTATAGGATCGGGATCGCCACACCTAAGAACCCCTTTTCACTAACCTTCCTCGTCCATTTTCACTAAGAAATGAGCGAGTAGGTGCGTTTTTCCGATTCCCACCATAGTTGATCCCGCCATCCCTCCGCGCACCACCTCTCACTAACCTCCTCCTATACTAATTCCCTCCTCAAACTAACACCGCCATGCGATTCGCCCGGTGTTAAATCCCCAGGATCGCTTCTTCCCCCTCTCGATTTCGTTCCGGATCGAGAGTGCTACCGTCTTTCGACTGCGCCCAGCACCCTCCTCCGCCATCTCCTACTTACCCCGCATGTACCCCGCGCTTCTTCCTGTCCAGGTGCATTCTCTTGTTCACCTGTTTTTCACTGCCCGTCGCTTGTCTGCCTCCCTGCGCAGTCTCCTTCCTGCTGCTCGTTGTCTCACTGCCTTAGCACCTGCCCCTCCGCTGCCTGAACGCTCTCATGCTACTAATACCGCATCCGCCCGTAGCAGGCCCGCGACGCCCAGCACGGTCTAGGCAAATCTGTCGTGGCCGACATTCCAACGACCACCGATCGTCAACTGGCCCGATTTTAGTCTTTCGCCTCTTATACTCCAACCCATCGAACGGCCTGCATGTAGCAGCGGCGCTATGGCCACGCCATGCCGACCTTGCCCCGCACTGTGCGCCTCCGCCTGCTCTGTGCCGCTTCCCTCTTTCGGGTCCCCATTGGGTACCCCCCCACAACCAACCACAAAGCCAAAGGGAGCGGCCCGCCGCTTATCTAAGCATGAGCCTAGACGTGTTGGGCCCTGCGCAGATCTTCGGCGGTGGTAGCAAATATTCAAATGAGAACTTTTAAGGTCCGAAGTAGAGGAGGGGCTCCGTGCGTTCTGCCGCTGCAGCCTGCAGCCCGAGTCCTGGCGCGCCTTCACCACTGCCCGGCCCCCTGGGCAAGGCTCACCGTTCGCCATGTGGGCCAATCCCCCACCGGCTCGCATGCACGTTGAACTCCTTGGTCCAAGTTTTAAAATGGAGGGACCAAGGACCCTCACCGGCATCCTGACCATGCAGAAATCCGAACGGTTCGTGCACTCGAGGTCCCCGACCCCCGCGGCGGCCGCTAAGTCCGGCACCGTGCCCAAACCGACGGGGCGTCGGAACACCACCAAAAAAGAGTAAAAGACAAATAGTAAAACAATAAATAAAACAAACTTATTTAGAATTTTTAATCGTCGGGGACGTGCCAGCGGGGAAAAAGATAAGGCCGGCACCATCCTAGCGTCACCGGCGGCAAAACCAAGGGGGACAGCCCCGTCGGGCCCTCGACCTTGTGGTCCCTCCGCGCCACTCTAATATTCCCGTGCCATCGCCGCTCGATCTCGATCCCTGAACCTTCGAAGTGTCAGTCCAATGTCGTAACCTACAGGGCTAAGCCCAAGCCTGGTACCAACAGAAGCGGAATCCTAGATAAAGTGGTAGCGCATGGTGCTCGGGGCCAAGGAATCGCCCTGGGCCACTTCTTGGCCCGCGCCTGCACGTAGGGCTGTCGAAAACTCGCGCCGGTCCACCGGCCGTGCCCGCGGCTACCCCTATTTGGCCGTACCCATCAGGTCCCATCATCTGGATCCACCATATGTCCGTATATGCTCACTTAGCCGTCAATCGTACTAAACGGTAGAGGGGAAAAAGGTATTCCTAAGTCCTGGCTTAATAAAAAATAAATAATATTTATAATAACACAAAACAACCGGCATCCATGCCGGTCCCACAATCATGATCAGAGAGAGGGAGTCACGAGCGCCTTAAATCTGCGTACCCATACACTCCCTACTTCTAGTCAACCTTCAGCTAGCATAGATTACTAATACTACCGCGCCTCGCGTGGTATACTTTAAGCTAAACTTATTTTCTGTCATCTGCAAAAACTGGGCGGATACCCTTGTAAGGGTATTCGCACCGACAGCGTATGATTCCATGTTTTAGAAGAAGATTCATTCGAGTTTTGCACTTTTTTTTTTTTTTTTTTTTTTTTCCTGTTTTCCTTTTCCTACGAGCTGTGGCCCTAAGGGCCTAGCTCCACTCGTCAACACTTGCACAAAAGACAAAACCTATTGCAACGTATGATTCCATGTTCTAGCTGAAGATTCATTCGAGTTTTAACTCTTTTTTTTTTGTTTTTTTTTTGTTTTCCTTTTCCTACAAGCTGTGGCCCTGAAGGCCTAGCTCCACTCGTCAGCACTTGCACAAAACACAAAACATATGACAGCGTATGATTCCATGTTCTAGCAGAAGATTCATTCGAGTCTTGCAGATTTGGTAAGCAGTGGAGGGAAGCCCTGAAAATCACGTGGTGAGTTGACCTGCTACTGCCCAGTGCTCCCATAACTGCTGAAACACAGACCTTAATTTGCGTCTACACCATATATAGTCCGCGTGCTTCAACTGTGAAAGTTGAAAGCTGCCTTCTTCACAGCGAGAGGGCCCATGCTCTCTCTCTCTTGGCAGCCGACTAGGCAGGAGCCGCCGACCGTCGGGGTGGACAACTCTGACCCTATGAAAAAAAAAAAAAAAAAAAACATGAAGTGTTTCATTTGCAGTTTTATTTTCAAAAGGGAAGGGCATGTTTGGCCACCCCACCCTGTTAACGGGGGGCAAAATTTTTTATTTTTTTTACTGTTTTTTGTGTTTGGGCCCATAAAGCCACTTGTCCGAGGCCCAACGCGCGAATTCCGTTTTTCGGAATTCGTCGTGACACCCCCATTTTCGCGTTAAACGCGATTCAACGGGGGTCCGGGGCCCGTTGAACGGATGAACGGGCATTGAATTCCGCCCGTTCTGCGTTCAAAAGATACACAGATGGTGGCTACGTCTATACACCCTGGTTGGGTGCGTGTGTGTGATTGGGTACACCGGGTCGCAGGGAAAAACGGGTACCCGTGTTGGGGTGGGGTTAAGTACTCATCTTGGGGCTTAACTTTCACCCCTGTCCACTTAGCCGTTTGGTTGAGTGTTTGCCTCTTGGCGTGGAGGTCATGTGTTCGATCCTTGGATCGGTGCGGACGGACAAATTGTTGTCTGGAGTAAGTTTTCAATTCTTACCCGTGTGACAACCAGCACTGAGGTCGTACACTGTATGGTGGCTACATCTACACACCCTGGTTGGGTGCACGTGTGTGACTAGGTACACCGGGTCGCGGGGAAAAACGAGTACCTGTGCTGGCGTGGGGATAAGTACTCATCTTGCGGCTTAATTTTCACCCCAGTCCACTTAGCTGTTTGGTTGAGTGTTTGCCTCTTGACGTGGAGGTCACGTGTTCGATCCTTGGATCGGTGCGGATGGACAAATTGTTGTCTGGAGTAAGTTTTCAATTCTTACCTGCGCAGCAACCAGCAGTGAGGTCGTACACTGTATGGTGGCTACGTCTACACACCTTGGTTGGGTGCGTGTGTGTGACTGGGTACACCGGGTCGCGGGGAAAAACGAGTACCCATGCTGGGGTGGGGTTAAGTACTCATCTTGGGGCTTAACTTTCACCCCAGTCCACTTAGCCGTTTGGTAAAGTGTTTGCCTATTGACGTGGAGGTCACGTGTTCGATCCTTGGATCGGTGCGGAGGAACATATTGTTGTCTGGAGTAAGTTTTCAATTCTTACCTGCGTGTCAACCAGCAGTGAGGTCGTACAGGGTATGGTGGCTACATCTACACACCCTGGTTGGGTGCGCGTGTGTGATTGGGTACACCGGGTCGTGGGGAAAAACGAGTACTCGTGTTGGGGTAGGGCTAAGTACTCATCTTGGGGCTTAACTTTCACCCCAGTCCACTTAGCCGTTTGGTTGAGTGTTT
The DNA here is from genome assembly GCA_003427395.1 of Chara braunii. Lineage (NCBI taxonomy): Eukaryota > Viridiplantae > Streptophyta > Charophyceae > Charales > Characeae > Chara > Chara braunii. The sequence goes on along the minus strand of BFEA01000512.1, from coordinate 609,467 downwards.
GCCTCTTGACGTGGAGGTCACGTGCTCGATCCTTGGATCCATGCGGACGGACAAATTGTTGTCTGGAGTAAGTTTTTAATTCTTACCTGTGTGAAAACCAGCAGTGAGGTCGTACACTGTATGGTGGCTATGTCTACACACCCTGGTTGGGTGCGCGTGTGTGACTGGGTACACTGGGTTGCGGGGAAAAAGGAGTACCCGTGCTGGGGTGGGGTTAAGTACTCATCTTGGGGTTTAACTTTCGCCCCAGTCCACTTAGCCGTTTGGTTGAGTGTTTGCCTCTTGACGTGGAGGTCACGTGTTCGATCCTTGGATCGGTGCGGATGGTCAGATTGTTGTCCGGAGTAAGTTTTTAATTCTTACCTGTAAGGCAACAAGGAGTGAGATCGTACATTGTATGGTGGCTACGTCTACACACCCTGGTTGGGTGCGTGTGTGTGACTGGGTACACCGGGTCGCGGGGAAAAACGAGTACCCGTGTTGGGGTGGGGTTAAGTACTGATTTTGGGGCTTAACTTTCACCCCAGTCCACTTAGCCGTTTGGTCGAGTGTTTGCCTCTTGACGTGGAGGTCACGTGTTCGATCCTTGGATCAGTGCGCATAGACAAATTGTTGTCTGGAGTAAATTTTCAATTCTCACCTGCGTGGCAACCAGCAGTGAGGTTGTAGACTGTATGGTGGGTATGTCTACACACCCTGGTTGGGTGTGCTGTCAAGCGCGGTCCGGCACCGCACAAGGCAGCGAGGGACCCTCCCGGCCGTGTCACGCAGAAGTTGGTTTGTTCCTTCGTCGTGAATATACATGGAGCTTTCGAAAGCCGGTCCGACCGAGTGCGCCAGCCATACCTCTCGCAAGCCACCACGACATGATGGGGCCTATGCGAGGCACAACTTACCTCCACCTTATGAGAGTTGTCACCTCCCTTCGGTGGGCGTATCGCCACCGAGCTACCAGTCCAAAATACGAAAGCTAATCAGCTGCAATAGCAGAGGTGGACCAGCCGAGGGTGTTTCTCGTTCGTTGTAGCATAGGGGGTACGCGCAGTATTACGCCTCTATCGAACCCGCGCGCGAACCGACATCTTAGGGGGCTGAGGTCCCCGACGCGACTCGTCGCCAGTCGACTAGGACGCTTCCCACACGCCACGCGCACACCACTATAAGGAATATGGAAATAAAACACACACACACACATACATACATATACGTATACAAACCAACACTGAACAAACAACGCGACAGTACTCCTAGTCCCTTAGTAACAATCCCATAACTCTCCAATGTGGAAATCGGATAGGTGTCATGCGAGAGACTTAGTATAAAACCGCGCGGACGCAGGGCCTACTCATACCGACTCGCAATGCAAGCATGCGCAAGCAGTCGCAATGATGACGTACTATGTAGTGACCATAATCAAGCGGTCCTTCGTGGATCCGAGTACCGCTTATGACACTCAAGTGTCAGACTCGAAGTATCGTGAGGGCCTACTCCCTCATGACATTGCACGACTGTGTGCGGCTGCCGCCAAACCTCCGGCCTTTGGCCTGAGTGTCTCGGCAGGCGGGGCAAATAGGCTCTGCGCGGGGAAATATTCCTTTCATGCAGAGTCTAGGGCCTAGGATGTCCTAGACAAAGACCTCAAATCCCGCCCCAGGACCAACGTCCGATTAGTAAATTATAAAAAAATATACATCCAATGAAGGGGTTTTTCTTCCTTTTCTCAACCTCAACCCCTATCTAATCCTGAATACGTGGGCCCCTCAGGCCACGCGAACTCTCAACATAGGTACACATATATTTTTATATATTTATATGGGAATAAATATGTGACGATCACTTCATAAATCATAGTGAGACTCTTCACAACCGTACGTATATGTGTGATCGCATGCAGACCAATCCAAATTCGAATCACCATACATACCTGCAATCACATCAAAGAGTTAAGCAAAAGTCCACACACTACACGAAGTTAACTCCAACCAACCTCTACACTCATGCCCCTCGCTTTAGCCATGCAAGCCGCAGCCTTATGTCCAACCAACCATAATTAAATACTCAGTACCTTTGTTAAATGGCCATTCAATAAAAATTTGGTTGAAACCTAAACAAAACAATAAAATCACCAGTGCTAAAACCTTTTAGGTTGAATGTTGAGGATGAATTGAGGTTGGGTCGTAATACCGACGAATCGGCAACCGACCTATTATCAGTGATAACAGAAGGTGATCCTCGTAGGATCAAGCTGAATCTAGCCCAAATCCTGGATCGAATGTCCAAAGAAGACCTGTATCATACGACAAGTAAATGTCCAACCTAAATTGTCAATGTGTGGAGATCAAATCCCCATGATACGTCCTCACTCAAAATTCTCCTGATAACCAAGCCTAGGTCTGTCTCTAAGTCAGTGCCCAAGGAAAGGTAGACCTATGACAGAATCTCCCCCATACAGAGTGGATAACCAGAGTCGCCACCTATCAAAATATAATTTATCTCCTCTAAACTAAGAAAATTTCGGCAGCGCTTCCCGTAGGAAAAATGTCTTTTCAAAATTTATATCAGCCTAAATAGGAAAACATAAATAATCTCCAACTTTCAAACTTAAATTTTGTCTAACTCCCTGAATTAGTAAAAATTTGGGCAGCACTCCCTTTAGAAAAGGAGACTTTCCAGATTTTTACTAAGCCATGTACACAAAATCAGATAAGTTGAACTTTTGAAAAGTCAGATTTTGACTAACTCCTTGACTTCGTAGAAATTTCGACAGCGCTTCCCGTGGAGAAAGTGACTTACCAAGATTTATACAAGACCAAGTATAATAAAAAATCCCAGAAAATGCAGAAATTGATCTAACTAAAATAAACTTAGCTCAGAAAATACGGAAATCAAAACTAACTCCCATGCCTCTAATATGTGGCGAGCAACTAAAGCAACTACCTATCAAGCTGAAACTCGCACTAAGTAGTAGCCTCACTCTGTCACATGCAGGCCAAACCACAAAGTAAGTACTCTCACCATCCCAGATTAAACTTAACAACAATAGTTCATAGTCAATCAATGATTTCTCCGCTTATACCCACCTTACATAAGGCGTAAAGTCAGGCCATCCAAACTTATGAGACATGCCTGACCCAGTCATTGAGTATACACAAAACAGAGGGCACAACTTCTCTCTCCTTATGCCATATGACTAGGTCATTCTAGTCGCCCTGAACTGTTTAATAGCCAGGTTGTATATATCTTTCTTAACATAATCTTCAAAGCGGGCGTAGGACTGAGCCATTCATCTTAGAAAAAATGCCCAGTCGGCGAGAGATGGTTAACGGGTGCATATATTTTCAGGTCTCATTTCCAGGCAGCTCAGCCACTTCAGCTTACTACACCACTTTCAGATTGTGTGTGGATCTGTACATGGGGTTGTCTGAAACCGCCTTCAGGCAGTTCAACCACTTCAAGTTGATACACCATTTTCAGATTGCCTACAGATTAATTGCAAATGATGGGATGAGGGTACCTGAAATCCCGTTCAGGAGCTTCAGCCACTTTAGGAGTTTCAGGTCCCCACCTGAAATTCCTGAAATGACATGAGGTGGCTGAAGCTTCTGAAAGGGGTTTTAGGTACCCCCATCCAACGATTTGGATGGGGGTACCTTAAACCCCTTTCAGAAGCTTCAACCACTTCAGCGGTTTCAGGTCCCCACCTGAAATTCCTCAAATGACCTGAAGTGGTTGAAGCTTCTGAAAGGGGTTTCAAGTACCCCCATCGAAATGGTTGGATGGGGGTACCTGAAACCCCTTTCAGAAGCTTCAGCCACTTCAGCGGTTTCAAGTCCCCACTTGAAATTTCTTAAATGACATGAAGTGGCTGAAGCTTCTGAAATGGGTTTCAGGTTCCCCAATCCAACCATTTGGATGGGGGTACCTGGAACCCCTTTCAGAAGCTTCAACCACTTCAACAGTTTCAAGTCCCCACCTGAAATTCCTTAAATGACCTGAAGTGGCTGAAACTTTTGAAAGGGGTTCCAGGTACCCCATCCAACTACTTAGATGAGGGTACCTGAAACCCCATTCAGAAGCTTCAGCCACGTCAGCGGTTTTAGGTTCCCACCTGAAATTTATGAAATGACAAGAAGTGACTGAAAAAACAGGCAGAAAAAAAAAATATATATATAAAACTTGTCCTGCAAACCACCCGAAACTTCTGAAATGACCCGAAGTATCTTTAGACCATTTCAACTGTTTCAGACCACTTCAGAATCTTTCATTCTGAAATTTCAAGTGACCGTTAACCGCGAGTGCAGTCGGCCCAAGTTACCCGCAGTTATACTCTTAGTTATACTCTCTTCAATTTGTGATAAGGCTATAGTCAGACCACCCAAACTTACGAGACCATGTCTGACTAGCCTGTCCATAGATAGAATAGTAGTAAAGTATAGCCAAATTATAACCTTTGGGTTTCAGCATCTGCGAGGCATTGGACCAGACCACCCAAATATGAGACATGTCTGGTACTCTGTTTGATTCGTTCTTCTCTGATTCAACTTGTGCGTGACATTGGGCCAAGGCCACCCAAACTTATGGGACATGCCTCGTCCTCAACCAATATGCCATCAGAAATAAAACAGGAAGAGGCTAAGCCACCCAAATTTATGAGACATGTTCAGACCTCTTCGTTCAGAATCAAAGAAACTGAAAAAACCCAAGTAAACAAGGCAACCAGGCCACTTGAACTTACAGAATATGCTTGACTCCTGAAAAGTCAATCACAGTCAAACCCTCGTAAGTCAGAGCAGCCAGACCACCTAAACTTATAGAATGGTCTGACTCTCCATGCAATTCCACAATACTTGGGCTCCCCAAACTTATGGGAACGTCACAGCCTCCAGAGCAATCAGACCACCCAAACTTATGAAATGGTCTTATGGTCCAAGCAACCCAAAATAAACACAGCACTGGGTCTCCCCAAACTTATGGGGACCTCCTAGCATTAATGACCCAGTCAAACTTTAATGCAATACTGTCTTCCTCCCAACCTTCCCCCAGATGCAATCTCTTTTTACAATCTGCTTTTAGTCAAACAAATAAAATTGAAACTGAAGTTATGCATGCATTCCTTTATTTAGGTATGGTTTTATCCTGAAAGTCAAACTAAAAAGTCAAAGTAGAGATGCATGCGATATACTCAGTCAAAATGCAACAGGGAATACAAATAAGGGTTATACTGGGTTTATAGAAAGAAAGCAAAAGTTACCTTTTAGATCCTTGCCTCCAGAGCCTCGCCTAGGCTCCGACAGAGCTCCCGCAATCGGTGGGTTGACTCCCCACAGAGTCTTGCCGCGGTCCTACGGGTTGCAATCCCGGCTGCCACCTTCCTCTCAGATAAGGACTAGACTTAAGAGTAAGAATGGCAAAAGATAAGGGGTTTCAGACGCTTGAGATACAAGAGGGGGACAACTTAACTCTCAGGAGAGACCTTCACTCGCCTGAGGGCCCCGCAATGATGGCCAAACTGCAACAGCTCGATCAAATTCTGAAGTCACACTATTGAAGTCAACTCCCTGATGTCCTTTTCAAATTGTCACAACGACCCCCCTTCACAATCTAACCATTCCTCAGAGCTCCAGCCCGTCTCCTTAGGTCAATTGCTACTTTACAGCAACATGAGACACCACTAACCCCGTAGAATCTCAGTAAAACTTCACATGCGTAGCATCTGGCATGCGACTGCAGAATGCTGCAGCAACATAAGATGCGGAACTCGACACGCTGCTGCTTCGTACTTCAGCGACACACAACATCAGGTACAAACTACGCTCTGCTACAGATCCCCCTCTCCACAGTTGTTGATGAGAACGACAACATACGAGTTAAAACAGGTAGGCCACTATTCCAACTTCCTGGCCCAATCACTTTATGTAATAGCCTGAATGGCGCCCGGGATCGGATACGGTGCCCCCCCCTTTTATTCGGTCCTTGTCAACATCCGGTCCACCGCTGGGCTCACACCGTTCCAAACTGCAGGATGAACAGTACACCAATTACCAAACACACTTGCAGCCCCTTCCGCAACTTCGACAACGAGCAACAGCCTTATGGCCAGACCCTCTCTACGAGGCTCGACGTGATGGGCTACGCATAGGCCAGCAGACGGACCCTCACCTCCGCAATCTGTTTCTCAGATTGTCTCACCCGACCTAGCGCGGCCTCCACGTAAGTATCCAATCCACTCTTGGACTCACATTGCCTCAATCACCAGTAGGGGCAAGTCGGGATGAATTGCTTGCAATACCGCAGAATTATACACTGCTCCCAGTCGGGTAAGTATTTTTCCCTCCTACTTCCTCTAAATTTCTGGCCAATATCTCGGTCGGATTCGTACACCCCCTTTGGTGTCTGCGCTGAGAAAACACCCATCTCTTCTCCTTACACCTTTTCTCTGAGCAAAATTGATGGACTCTACGCTTAAACATGACCGGATACACCGCCGGGCTCTTCCAAACGCCTCTAAATTTGATGTTATAGCTCAAACTTCGGCTAGTCTCTCTTCGACAGTCGTGTTGCGCTCACCTCCAAATCACCTAGTACGTTTCTGTCTCTCTTTCTCTCTCTCTCTCTCTCTCTCATGCAAATGGATACATTTATCCATCCGTTCGACCAGATTCGCCCAGGCTAGGGAGAAGGAAAATCACGAGCAGCACAGTCAGATAATTCAGCAGAGCGACGGGGTGGAGTATGGCGATGATCGACAGCTCCTCGGTGACGACTACAAACCCGTGCATAAAGACATGATGACGACCCCAATGAGCTGCTCCGCCCGGAAACGTCCAAGGTGAGAACGAATGAATCTTTTCCTTTGTTTTCGATTCCATTGCCGGAAAACATAAAAATAACGGAGTATTTTCCCCAAACTCAAATGCTGCGAAAAACAAGGAAATTAAGGAATATTACGTTTTTCTCTTTCCTCCTACTGTTCTCAATCTCTTCTCCCATCTTTGATTTAGATACAAAAAATGACAAAAAATTGAGGCGCTATTTTGACCCCGATCATACGCTGCAAAGAACGTCGCAACGGGGTTAGTCCCCGCGATGCCCCCTCGCGGCAGGCCAATTCGGGTCTAACCCTCTGAACGGCCGGAAATGACGGTCCGTTGATGTGCCGAGTGCGACCACCCATCTTGCCATTTTTTAGGGTTACCCGTAAGGTTCAGCGCGCCCAAAATCAAGGGCGCCATGAGGTCCCCTAATCTCCGCTGCCTGGTCTAACCAGAGTACCGTCAAAACTCAGACTCGTCTTCGCGCCTAAGTCCCAAAACCGTAGATTTCAGGCGGCGCACTGCTTGTGGCCGCCTGACAGCTAGCCCGAACCACTTCTCGACGCCCCCGTCGAGCCCTAGCAACTTACGTCAGACGAAGCGGATGAGCTTCAGGGTTATGGCCCGTAAAGGACACCCACGTCAGCGCTCAATTGTCTTATGTTTAAGTTTGTTACGAGTCCTGGGGCTAAGAAGATGCTTCTTGATTCTCCAGTTTCTTCTGGTTTTTGGTCCCGACACGATCCTCTTTTTCTTCTGTCTTTGCCCCGAGAAGGGTGTCGACCCGCCAGTACGTCTAACGCGAACTCTCCGTCTAGCTCGCTTGAGCACGAATAACCATCTCTTCTCTCTTCCTAAAGCTAACCCTTTGACCTTTCTCTTCTCTATTCTTTTCCTTTTCATGGAACTCTCCCCTGCCTCCATCATGGCTTTCCCTTTCCCTTTCGGGCTGGTTAGCGATAAAGCGGGCGTGGGCCTGGGCCTAAACAGCTTTAACCTAGCCCCCGCCATTGGGTCCTTCCACTTAGATCCGTCTAGTTCTGCTATCATATATGCACCCCAGTCAAGTGCCTCAACCACTCTGTAAGGTCCCATCCATCTATTGGCAAGCTTTCCGGTCCAGGTCCTCTCCAGTGCCGCGTCGTAGAGAAGGACCATATCTCCTACGCTCACCCTCTCTTTCCTGATTCGGACGTTCTTATCCCATCTCTCTTTACCCTTATCCCTTTCCGCCGCCAGACGATCGACTGCTGTCATGAGGTTGTCTTCCAACCCGTAGGCTATCTGTCTTGTTCGGGCAGCTAAGAGTTCCTCTCTGGACATCTCCTCTGCCCAGTCGACGGTTGTCCAACTGTCGACGTGAAACTCTATGGGAAACGGACAATGTCGCCCAAACCACAAGGTGTACGGTGGGTATCCGGTACTAGCCCGGACCGTGACGTTGTCCGCCCATATTGCGTATCAAAAATATCGTGGCCAATCACTGTCCTTACCCTTGCACCACTTGGATAGTGACGCTATCAGAGTCTGGTGTCCCCTCTCTACAGGGGAGTTCGACTATGGGTGATAGGCGGTGGCTATCGAAACTCTCGCACCAGCTCTCCTAAACACGCTCCGAACCTCGTCGGCTAGGAATTCGGCCCCTCTGTCCATCACTATCTTGCTGACACAACCATACCTAGATAAGTACTCTAGGACAAAGTTCTTTACTTCCTCTGCCGCCTTACTCCTGATAGGTCTACCGTCCACGAACCCAGTAAAATCGTCTCGTATGTTCACGACGTAGTTCATATTGCCTACCCCTCTCGGCATTTTCACTAGATCGATGTGTACCTTCTCTCCTGGTCTGGTCGGATAGGATGGATGAAGTGGCTCTTTGTATTTCACAAGAGCTCTCTTCTAGCACTCTTCGCATGTCATACAATACCTCTCGACGTCCTTATACTGCCCTTCCCACCAGTACAGCCGGCGTGAAGTTCCGCAACTATCGTCTGTCTCTCCTCAGGATCACAGACTACTCGTAAGAGCATTCCCGACCCTACTGGCCTTCGGAAAAGGTGGCCCGCTCTAAGGCAGTACTGGGCTGCTTGCCTCCGGATTTCTGAATCTTGACTCTCCTCTCCCGTCAGGTATAGTCCGATCATTCGGTACTTGCGCGCCTCGGCTCTGCCATTGTCAGAGCCCCAGCTACTATCAGACGCTCGAGAGATGCGTGAAAGTCCATCTGCCACGGCATTCTTAGTACCAAATACTCTCCCAACCGTGTAATCGTATAGCCGAATCCGTATTAACCATCGGGCGATGGTCGGGTCCGTCAGACTAAAGTCCTTCTCGAGAACAAAGGCAACCGCGGTGGGGTCTACTCTCAAGATGAACCGTCGCTCATAGATATAGTGTCTGAACGTGTCTAGACACCGGAGAACTGCTAACACTTCCTTCTTGAATTGACTGTAGTTACGCTCGACCATATTAAGTGTCCTACTCTCAAATCTTAACGGTCTTTCCTTCCCTCCAGCGTCCTTCTGAGACAGCAAACCACCCACTGAACATGGTCCAACATCCGTGAATACTATGAAGGGTCTCTCGGTCTCATCGTCAAAGAATGGAACACCCAACATGCGTCCTCCTTCCTTAAATTCGTCTTTAAGTTCTTGCATCGCAAGTTCCTGCGAAGAATTCCAATAGAAGTTTTCAGTCTTTCGAAGGAGTAACCTCAACGGCTCAGCCTTCTCCGCATACCCCCGTATGAATAT
>BFEA01000512.1:582330-593283 GCA_003427395.1 Chara braunii | reverse complement strand
AGCCACGTTCCCAAGTATCGTATCGGTACACGCCCTGCCTCTTCTAACGCCACAGGAAGTGGTATGTCGTATCCAACCGCCGTCTCTCTGGATCCCACAAGCTTCCTCACACTATACGGTTCGGACTCTCGTGAGAGAACATAAGCTAACCAGGCCGCTGAATCACTCCTCATTTCTTCTCCTACTCTCGGCCAACATCACTCTACTCCCTCCGATGCACCCTATCTTTTGACGTTGCTAACCCTTCTGACAACTCTCGCACTTAGGTCCAGTATGGTCAAATAGGTTCAGTAGCCAGGCTTACTCATCCGTCGCCCTGGTGCGCCCCTCTACCTCCTACGCCCGGACCGCTACTCCTATCCTGGAAAATTGGGCGTCTATAACGTCAATCTCCTCCTCGTCAACCTCACTCTCTGGGTCGACCCAGTCTGGTTCCCAGGCGTCCTCGTCGTCCTCTCGCTCCCAACCCTCRTCGTCAAACTCGTCCTCGACGCGGTATGGCGCCTGTCCTATGGACTGGTAGTATTCCGTCAACTGATGGCCGTATATCAGAGGTCGTCCGGCGTCCTCACTCCACCAGCTCCCCCAGTCGTCTGAGAAGAGCCGCCCAATGCAAGTCACGTACTCGGGGCCTGCTCGGAGCTCACGGTCTAGCCAATCCCAAACGCACGAAGACTGGGGCCACTCGTCGTCTATCGATCGGATCAGCTCTCGGGCTTCTGGTCCGCGCCGCCTGTGGCACTCTTCCATGCGGCGTGGGGGGCCTGTAGGTCATACCCGACCTGGGGCCCGACCCCACAGTCGCAACTCTTGGGTACCCTTGCTGCCCCGACGAGGATTCGGGCCCGGGGTCATAAAGGAAGACTCCGGGGAGGTTGGCCTCCCACTCCCGGGTCTCGGGACACAAATCCTGCAGCTTCTGCTGGTATCTACCCATCTTCCCCAGCAGGTCCTCCATTTTCTCCAAGATGGTTACGGCCGACTCTCTTTCGCCTTCCTGCCCCTCATCATCTGACTCAACGACCATCGGCTCCTCCTTTATAGTCCCTGCCTTTAACCGCTGAGTTACCTCCTCACTTTCTCCCACAATGTCCTCGACCCTTACGGCCAGGTCCTCTCTCTCCTGCCACATCCTGAACATGGCTGGGGGTGCTGGCCCTGCCGCCGCTCGCCTCTGGGCCTCCTGCCTGACTCCGCCGGGTGTCTTCGGGTCAATGTACTTTCCAAATTTATCATATATATCTCCATCCATATTGGTGGAGATCAGCCTGGAGACCTCGTCGTCCCGCCGCCCCTGGCAGAATCGTATGGTACGACCTTGGTAAGTGTCGAACGCGACCCTCGAGATTAACGAGGATCGCATGAGTATGGGTACTACATAGTACGCTATCATTGCAACTGCTTGCGTACAGTTGCATTGCGAGTCGATATGAGTTAGCCCTGTGTCCGCGCGGTTTTATATCAAGTCTCACGCACGACGCCTACCCGATTTCCGCATCGGAAGGTTTTCGAACGACTACCGGGGGGCTAGGAGCGTTGTCGCGTTGTTTGTGTTGCGTCGTTTCGTGCGTGTGCCGTGTGTGTGCATTTTATATTTGCGTTCGTAGAGTGGTGTACGCATGGTGAGTGGGATGCGTCCTAGTCGACCGACGATGGGCCGCGCTTGGGAGTTCAGCCCCCCAAGATGTCGGTTCGCATGCGGGCTCGATAGAGGCCTAATACCGCGTGTACCCCCTATGCTACAACGAACGAGAAACGCCCTCGGCTGGTCCACCTCTGTGATTGCAACTGATCAGCTTTCGTACTGTGGACTGGTAGCTTGGCGGGGATACGCTCACCGAAGGGAGGTGACTGCTCCCGTAAGGTGGAGGTAAGTCGTGCCTCGCGTAGGTCCTATCCTGTCGTAGGGGCTCGCGGGAGGTATGGCTGGCGCACTCGGCCGGAGCGGCTTGCGAAAGCTCCATGTATATTTGCGACGAAGGATTTAAACCAACTCCTGCATGACGCGGCCGGGAGGGTCTCACGTTGTCCTGTGCGGTGCCGGACCGATGCGCTTGACAGGTGGCGTCCTTGCCGGGGATAACGGAAGCCTAGCGTTGTCCCTGGTGGAACGACATCCGGGTATGAGAATGAGGGAAAACTAGGCATATAAGAAGGAAGATGTGGATAAGACCATGGTGTGGATTATATGGTGGTCTATATGGTTGTGTGTGTTAGGTTTGATTGATTATGATTGGTAGTTTGGCTGATGGTATGGTTGAAGCGAATATGTTGGGGAGTCCTATGGTGGGAATGGGCCTTATTAAGGTGAGCCTAAGGGAAATAGGGAAGGTAGTGTCTGCCAAGTCGAAAGTGCCGGGAGGTTAAGTAGTCGGTCCGATAGGATCGTGATGAGTTGGACTGCTGAGTGAAGCCTTTCTTCCTATTGCTCCCTATAACAGGGAGATTGAACCAAAAGCAGTCAGCCAAAATGCCGGACAGTGTGGCAAACGGCGGGAGAAAGCTCCTAACGCTCGACGATCTTATCGAAGCCTTGGACCGGTGGGAACGGGCGCCCAGTAATGTTCCGAAGGTTGACACGTTCCACTTCAAGGGGGAGCGGGTTTCCGATTGGTTGGATCTGGTCGAGCAGGCGCTGGTAGGATTGTCAGACGAGGTGAAATTCCAGCGGATTATGAGATATGTCCTGCATGACCACCACCAAGAAGTGAGCAAGGTTGTGGATGCCGCCGACGATAGTTGGGCGAGGTTCAAAGATGGAATGCTAAGGAAGTACAGGTTGGGCGATGGCCTGTTAACTACGGCCGATTTGGAGGCCATGAACAAGGATGACCTGACCACGATCGGAGCGTTCGTGCATGAGTTCAAGAAGAAGGCAACGAAGGTGCACGGGATTTCTAAAGAGGCACAATGTGCCATCTTCTTGGGGTTGCTCACTAGCACGGAAGCTTCGGAACTGACAAGTCACCGAGGGGGCAGTGAGAAACTCACCTGGGCTACCATTGATAAAGGAGTGGAGGAAGGGAGCCTGGACCAGGTAGAGCAGCACCAGATGCGGCTATAGAGGCGAAAAAGAAAGGAAAGAGACGCCACCGCATCTAGGACCCCGGGGGTAAAAAGGATCGTTATGGACATGCTAACGGCGTTGGGTTATGGTAATGAGGCTTAGGTGCAGAAAAGGGCAGTAACCGTGACCCAAGGTTGGGTATCAGGGGTAGCGGATGAGGAGACCGGACACGAGGACTTAGGTGGGGAGGAAACGGGTTCCCAGGTCCTGACTAAGGCCCAGCGGAAGCAGCGCAATTTGTTGTTGGGAGGTCAAGGGTCTGGGAAGGGATAAATCCCTCAAGCAATTGTTGCGCCGCCACCTGCCGCCACCACTGCACCTGTGTCAGCAGGGTCATAGCAAATGGGGCCGCCACCAGTCTATGGGCACTGGGTGCCGTATTGTCAGATAACACCCTGACCCAGTTGTAACCACTGCACCTCGTGTGGAGGGAGCCAAACCCACATTGGACAGATGGTCCCATATTCGGGCCCATCAACGAGCGTAGGGCCGCTGAGTTTCCCATCGACCCAAGGTCAGTTCACGGCCCAATCTCCCCCCTCGCAGCAAGCTTCACAGGCTAGCGTGGCGGGAGGAGGGAACCAAGGGCAAGGCGGGCAAGGCAATGGAGGCTGAGGCCAGCGAGGTCTAGGAGGTGGTGGTTGAGGCCAAGGAAGGAACAACGAAGGTCGCGGGGGTGGATGGAATGGCCAAGGGGGCCAGGACCAAGGTGCTGCGGAGAGTGGGTGGTACACAGGTTCATACTTGTGGTGGCGGTTGTCCCTTATCGCTTTGGAGACCAGCTCCATCATCTAGGGTCCGAAAGGAAGTCAAGGGGTTTGACTTTGACGGCTGCCACAGACTACAACGCCCAACCATGATAAATCTTTAAAAGCAAATATAGGCCGGAAGTCCCCCTATCCCAGAAAATCATAGCCCTAAGGTACCCCTTTTCGGCTGGCACCAGCGGCCTATGCCAATCCTGAACACTCATGCACATGAATGAATCCTTTGGTCCCATAACTCTAAACACTAGGACGGCGAAACGTCGCGCACAAGACTTTAGATATAATCATATAAACTTGCACGGTTGCAGGCGCGTCCTACACCAACTCCTCACGATATTGAACGGCTGAAGGACATGCCGTTCAACCCTCGGGACATTTCTGCCCTTAGTGCTGGGTGTCTCGACGGGCAGGGCAAATAGGCCCTGCACGAGGGAAGGGCCCCTCCCCCGCAAAGTCTAGGGCTTGGGATGTAATGCACAAGTACCTTGAATCCCGGCCCAGGACCAACGTCCGACTAAGAAACCCCCAAGAAGCAAACAAGTAAAAGGAAGGGTCTTCCTTATGTCCTCAGTCTTAACCTCTGAGTAAGCTTTTAGTACGGAGCCCCTTACGCCACGCGGACATCCATCATAGGTACACCCATGTATACATATACAAGGAGGATAAGCGACGATCACTTCTCACAATCACAGTCAGACTCCTCACAACCATATGTATATATGTGATCACAGGCAATCAAATCCAGAATCTGAGTCACGGAACATCCCTGCAATCACATCAAAGAGTGAAACCACAGTCCACGCACTACACGGAGTCAATCTCAACCAATCTCTGCACTCATACCCCTCGCTTTAGCCATGCAAGCCCCAACGTCCTGTCCAACCAGCCATAATTAAATACTCAGTACCTTTCTTAAATGACCATTCAATAAAAGTCCAGGTGAAACCTTAACGAAACAATAAAATCACCAGTGCTAAAGCCTTTTAGGTTGAGTATGGAGGGTGAGTTGGAATAGAGTCGTAGACTGACGAATCGGCAACCGACCTGCTATCAGTGATAATAAAAGGTAATCCTCGTAGGATCAAGCTGAAACTAGTCCAAATCCTGAATCAAAATGGTCAAGAGGACATGTAACACAAGGCACGTCAATCCCCGGGCTGAATCTATAAGTCGTTGGGGAAATAACCTCCACATCACGATTTCACTTGAGCCCTTTCCTATGGACTAAGCCTGAATTTATCTTTAAGTAGTGCCCGAAGCAAAGGTAGATCCCGACAGAATCTCCCCTATACAGCGTGGATCGCCAAAATCGCCACCTGTCAAAATATAGTATAACTCCTTTAAACTAAGAAAATTTCGGCAGCGCTTCAAGTTACTGTAGAAAAAGTGTCTTTCCAAAATTTATATCAGCCCGAATATGAAAACCAAAATACTCTTTAACCTTTTAAAGTCCAATTTTGGTTAACTCCCTAAATTAGCAAAAGTTTGGGCAGCAGTCCCTTTAGAAAATGAGACTTTCCAGATTTTTACTAAACCATATATGGACTTTAGACAAGTTGAACTTTTGAAAAGTCAAAAGTTGACTAACTCCTTGGATTTGCAGAAATTTCGGCAGCGCTTCCCGTAGAGAAAGTAACTTACAAAAATTTATACAATGCCAAGTATAACAAAAGATCCCAGAAAATGCGATAATTGATCTAAGTAAAAAAAACGTTAGCTCAGAAAATGCAGGAATTGAAGCTAACTCCTATGGCCCTAGCACGTGGTGAGCGACTAAAGCAACCACCTACCAACCTGAGACTCAGACCAGGTAGCCATCTCACTCAGCCACATGCAAGCCAAACCACAAGGGTAAGTACTCTCACCAACCCTAAGTTAAATCCGGGCAAACAATAGTTCATGTCTTCTTAGTAAATTACCCATTTGTACCCTACTTACGTAAGGCGTAAAGTAAGGTCATCCAATCTTATGGAACATGCCTGACTCAGCCATTGAGTATTCACGAACATGTTGAACAACTACTTTTCTCTTCCTTTGGGCATATTACTAAGCCATTCATCTTAGAAGCAATGCTTAGTCGCCCTGAACTGTTTAATACCCAAGTTATATATACCTCTTTGAACTTAGTGTTCAAAAGCTGAGCGTGGGACCGAGCCGTTCAACTTAGAAACAAAGCTCAGGCTGCCCAAAGTTACCTTCAGTTTTATTATTAATTATACTCTCTCCAGATTTATGATATTCCATAGTCAGACCACCCAATCTTATAGGACCCTGTTTGCTCAGCCTGTTCTTAAGTAGAATAGTAATAAGATATAGCCAAATTATAACATTTTGGGTTCCAACATGTGCGAGGCATTGGGCCAGACCATCCAATCTTATGGAACATGTCTGGTCTTACGCGAGGTTCATTCTTCTCTGATCCATCTGTGTGCGGCATGAGTCCAAAGTCATCCAATCTTATGGAACATGCTTTGTCCTCAGCAGAAATTACTCCCTTAGAATAAAACAAACAAAAAGAGTCGAGCCATCCATCTTAGAAACAAAGCTCAACCCCTTTTTCTCAGCACAAAAAAGACAGAGTACTCAGAGTTAAACCCAGAGACTGTTCAGAAACCACCCAGAAATAAACGATGACCAGACCGTCCAATCTTATGAAATAATGTCTGGTCCTCAAGTTTGCACAATCAAAACCCCACAAAACAAATAGCAAGACCATTCATCTTAGAAATAAAGTCTGGCGAAATTAACAAAGCTTGGCCTTTTCAGAAAATAGAATAAACACAGTTGTCAGGTCATTCAAACTTATGGAACCATGCCTGACCCTATAAAACCCTTCCAATCTCAAGCAAAACGACCTTTCTCCCAACCTTCCCCCAGATACAACCCCTTTTCTTAGACAACTCTGCCTTCAGACAATCAAAAGAAACTGAAACCGAGATTTTTCATGCATTCTTTTACTTACTCTGAATCGTGTCCTGAAAGTCAAACTAAAAGTCAAGGTAGGGGTGCATACAGTATACTCAACCAAACATAGAAAGACGTACAGATAGGGGTTATACGTGAGGTTATAGAGGGAAATGGAAGGTTACCTTACAATTTCTGCCTCCATAACTCCTCCTTAGTTTCGGCACAGCTCCCGCAATCGGTGGGATGACTCTCCACAGAGTCTTGCAGCGGTCCTACGGGTTGCAATCTCGCCTGCCGCCTTCCTCTCAGAACCAACAGACTAGACTTAGAGTAAGGAGGGCAAAAGGAAAAAATATGAGTCTCTCTGATCCAAGAAGGGTGCTCTCAGACTTGCAGAAGAGGGCCTTGATACCTTCACTCGCCTGAGGGCCCCGCAATGATGATCAATATGCAGCAGCTTGATCAAATTCTGAAGTCAAACTGCTGAAGTCAACTCCCTGCCAACCTTCCGAGTTGCTGCAACAACCCCCCTTCACAATTAGACCACTCCTCAAAGTTCCCAGTACCTCTCCTTAGACCAATCGCCGCCGCATAGCGGCTTGTAACACTCAATAGTTGTACGCAGTAATATGCAGCAGCCATTCGCGTGCAGCCAATAGTCGCAACAATAGCTTCGCGCTTGGTACGCCGCAGTTATTAGCAATGTGCAATCAACCTGTTGTAGTCCGCTGTGGTATGCCCATAGTTTGCAGCCATACGGAACATCGTGCAACTGTCACCAGCGCCCGCAGATGCCAAGTCTGCAGGAGGACGACTCCACAGCGTCCCCAGCTCGCCAACTGCTAACACGACAGACCGCCACCACTCTCCTGGTACGTAACCCTCTGCTTTGTCCAACTTCTGTTGTGTAGCAGATCGTGTTAGTTGGCAACGCCTAGCTGTGGCATACAGTAGCATACAACAGTTTACAGTCGGCAATGGCGGTGCCCAGCGGTCAGCAACCAAGCCCCCCCCCTCCGTAGCGGGCACGCTATCACCTTAACCTGCAGCAGGTGGCCCGCCTCTCTCCGTCCTGCCCGTTCAGACGGACAGTGCCTTGCCAACGGACGAACGTACAGGCCCGTAGCTTATTCCCCACGCCTCCCCGACTGTTGGGCTGAGCAGTTCCTCGCTCTGTGTTCAGCCTGGCAACTACCTCCTTACTCCTTCCCCTTGGTAGGGCAAGCAATGAACTTGCCAGTAGGCAAGCCCCCGAGTCTTCAGTTCGCCCCCTGCTACCCCAGCAAACGAGATGGACCGCGTCCCCGTTAATATGCAAGTCCCTAATCTGCTGCTCGTCGCCTCGTTACCCCTACTAGGTAGCTGATAGGTGTTCAAGGTAGCGGGAAAGTCTACAGCTTTACCCCTTCGCTTCTTCAAATGTCAGTGTCTCATCCCGGAGGTAAACGTGCTACCTTTACTGTTCCCCTCACACCCCTGGAACCCCGGAATGGACGAAATCAGACCGAATCACCTGCCGAGGTACATAGGTACATACCGCTATCTGACGTCGTGTGCACCGAAAGGTAAGGGGAATTTCACCTTCGTCGGTACGCCCGGCCATACCCCGGTCAGCAGGTTAGTTCCTAACCTTCGTTGCTCGTTCCCTTCGCCCTCCCTCTCTCTCCTTAAGCCGGTCGGCTACTGTGGCCGACTGTGTACAACGGCCGTGGTAAACAGTCAGCAGGCAGAGGATTACAAAACAGTGGCACATAGTCAAGGGGCAGCGACACGGACATCGCCGAGTAAAACCAATTGGAGGAAAGGGGTACGAGCAGACGACTATTAGAAACTCAGCGCTCCCAACCCCGCAGCTCCCTATACATGAGAATGAGAATGAATCTCACCCCGGAACCCGACTGGATACAAATCCTCGCCTTTTTCGATAGTGGGGGTGCAGCCCCTTCCGCTCATGCCGCTACTCCCACCCTCTACCTTACCAATCTAACCTCACGATCACACTCGCCCCGGCCTAAGCCCTCGAATCGAGACCTCTTTCGCCCGATTTCATACAAAAACGGGTGAGATCAGCGATTTCCTCTCCTTCATTTTCCATTCCCCACCATATCTCCGCGCAGTAACTTTCTTACTAACCTTCTATTACAGTAATTTAAAGTAGAAACCAGCTCTACTATTGAGATCGCCCGGGGCTAGAACCCCCTAAACGCCTCCTCCCTTGCCTATTTCCGCTAAGGACCGGGCGGGTCAAGCTCAGGCTTTCCTAACCGCGCCGAGCTCGCTTTTCACCATCTCCCCCGCCAAATGCACCTTGGCGCGTAACCCGTCTAGGTTCAGCCACCCTCTCCGCCGCTTCGGCTCCGGCCCCGCCACTCTGTTGAGCTAGCGCCCATCGCTCCGTTGAGCTAGCGCCCGTCGCTCCTCTCCAGAGCACACCGCCCTCCGTGCTCTCTGCGTGCTACCTCCCTACGCTGCCCGGCTTATGGAGCGCATGATGCCACTAGCTCAGCACCCGGCAACCCTTCTGAGCGGTGCAATCAGACTCGGTCTCGTTCGCACTTTAAACGTACGCAGACAGTAGTGCAGCAACCTGCCAACATGCCCCCACTCAGAACTCAGAGATATGGCAACCCTGATACGAGTTCACTCTCACTGACTATGGCGACTCGGCGCCCAAATAACTCTTTGCCTGTATGCACCGGATCGGCCTGGATACCCCACACGTAACTCCCAGCGCACTCAATCGCCATCCTCCTTCTCCATCCCCGGACGTACCCGGCGCAACACGCCGTCCGAGTTCACTCCTCTTTTCCTCTCTACCCCTGCTGCTTAGTGTTAGCGCCCGCCGGTGTCTTCTCCCTCGATTAGCACAGCTTAGCGCAGCATCCGTTCCCACTACGTCCGATTCCGACAGAATGCGATAGCTGAGGATGGAACGAAAAACCTAGGGCGCCTTGGCTCTTCTCATACTTATACGTGTCGTCCTTCTGTACGGACCACACTAACCTCCTCTGTAGCGTTCCAACTTTGACGGATGTCCCGAAGGACCGGGCCAGGGTAATGCCCCGTGGTGGTACCAACGGCCGTTCGGCCTTTCTACCCCCAGCTTGCTAACAGAAGAGGGGGCGGGCACCGTCCTTTATACTTCCCGCACGCACTTGGCCTTGCCGGCGTCCGGGTTCACTCCCGGACTTTCTTGCGCCACTCCTGCATAGTGGCCAAGCGAATCTTCTCCACATCATACAAGTTCTACGGGATGCCCCGAAGGCCCTGGCCGGGATAGTGCTCGGTAACGATATCATGGGGCCGCTCGGCCTAACTAGTGGGGGAGGTTCGCCCCCGGGTAAACCCGAATATCCGGGCCTGAAACGCGGCCTGCATTCCCGCCTTCCTTGGTCATATCCGCTATGCTACACTCTTGGGGTCGCGGCTGGTCTCCAACCCCGGCCTCCGGCCCCGACTGCTTTAGAAGGTAAAACGCCATAATAATAAGACAACAATAAAAAGAATAAGAACCCAAGTAGGTTAAACGAGCCAACAGGAACAGGGTGCGGGGCCTGCCAGTGCCCCCTTGGTCCTACAGCGCGGGCCCGTGATCGGCTCCCCTAGCAAAACTAAGGGGGATAGCCTCGCAGACCCCTCAACACCTTGGTTCCTTCGCTGCTCTATTATGCCTACATTGTCGCCCCTCCGGCCTCGATCCTCGCACCTCTGTATCCTTAGTCCAACACCGTAACCAATAGGGCTTAGCCCAAGCCTGGGATTGGCTTGCGAGGGATCCAACAAGAGATGGTGTGGCGCAGCGCCCAGGCCTGGGAAAACAGCCCGGCCTTTTTCCTACCTATAACGAAGCACGCGGCCGCTAGGCACCCCGCGCTGGCTTGCCCAATTTACGTCTTGGCTGCCTCGCGCCCCACTTCGTACGTCAGGCCTACCACTAACCAACCATGCCGAGTGAAAACAATTTTTTTATTTCCTACTCTAATCCGTAGCAAAACCCGGGTCGGTCAACCAAACCGGATGCCTAATCAATCGGAAAAATCACACGCACGCCTTAAAACTGCGCGCCCACATACCCCATAACTTAGTCAAGGCAAAACATAGACGCAGTTGTGCCTCGCACGACTTATTTTGACCCAAACCTATTTTTCCTATCATCTGCAAAAACCAGCGCGGATACCCTTGTAAGGGTATTCGCGTCGATAGCCAGCCCCC
>BFEA01000512.1:523316-546762 GCA_003427395.1 Chara braunii | reverse complement strand
AAAAAAAAAAAAAAAAAAAAAAGGAGAAGAAGAAGAAGAAGAAGAAGAAGAAGAAGAAGATGAAGAAGTCTCTTCCTTCCTCTCACCTTGTTGATTCCTTGATGTTGGTGTCCTTTTGATGAAGTTTCGTCTTCTTGCACAATCCCCTCTTGGCTATGGCTTCCTTCTTCTCCAAGCCCTTTTCTCCTCCTCCCTTGCTTTCTCAGGCTATGGCAAGCTCCCCCAGCTATGGCTATGGAGTCCTCCCCTCTATGAGGGCTAATGGGGCTCCTCTAGCTTCTCCTTCTCTCCTACACCCAGGAGGGATATGGCGGATCACCTCCCAAGTGTCTCTCCCACCATCAGTATCCTCTAGAGTCCTCTTCACTACCTCCTAGTCTCCTCTAAGCTCTCCCACTAGCATGGGCTCCTCCCTCCTCACTCAAAGTGCAAAGATGCTCATGTGGGCTCACTTGGGCAGCATGGGCACTCCTCATGCAAATGTGAGAGTGTCGGACTGCATCCTCAGCTTATGTAGGTTGAAACCAGCAGTCCGGCCAGCCCATGAGCCTGCCGATGAGCCTTGAGGTGAACCGAGGTACCCTAAAGGCAAAATTCTCTCACTAGGCCCTCCTGGAGGTACCTGGGCCTCATTTTCGCCAAGTACATGCAGTCCAAGTGGTTGGTACCAACTCAGACTGCCTCTTGGCCTACCCCGGCCTCTTTTTCATTGCTCAAATACTGCCCCCTAGGGTCCTAATGCCCAAGGGGCAGCAATACTTGAAAGAAAAAGGCCTTGTGGGCCTGTTTCTCGATTTTTTTCAAGTTTCGGCCTCTTTTGAGTAGGCCGGAGCATTTTTCCATATGGCGGCACGTTTTCAGCCTTGGATCTTGCTGAGATCCAAGGCCAGCAATAATCCAAGCTACCCCCTACTAGCCCTTGCTTCAATTTTGAGCCCCTCAGTCCAGTTTTTCAATTTTTGATGCATCTGGCTCTCTTTTTGGGCCAAATGCATTGTTTTGTTTTTTCCCCTCTTTTGTTTCTTTCCATTTTGGGCTGCCACCTCATTCCGGAGCTAGCCGTTTTGAGCTGGCCTGCAAAAAACGGCTAGTTCCTCTCTACCATGAGATCTAATATCAGATCCATGGTCAAAAAAAAAAATGGTCACTTTCTTTTTGCATTTTATCTCATTTTCAACTTTTTAATTCAAATTTTATTGAGATAGCCCTTAGGGCCATATCTCTGCAATCCGGATTGCCCTCCCTCATTCTAGGAGGGATGAGGTCATTGTTGGGACCTGCCAGTCCCTACTGTGCAGGTCCCAATAGACCGGCACACTCTCCTCCACTCTTTTCTCCCTTTTTGTCTTATTCTCCCTCATATTTCTCTCATTTTTCTTTCTTTTTCTTTTATTTTTGTTGTGACAAGTGTCGAACTGCTGTGCACCCTCTTTCTAGGTCCTAAGGCCTCATTCAAGGCCAGGTTCATGGCTGTTACATGACCGTTACATCTCGAATTCCAATAATGGCATCCCCATGCTCCTAGGGGGCTCCATTTTGCTCCCGTTTGTCCAATTTTGAGCCCCATTTTGCTCCGATTTTCTAAGGGCAGCCTTTTTCTCATGTTGGGCTTCTCAAGGCTCTATTTTTTTATGCCTTGGTAGTCCGAGATATCCCGGACTGCTGGGCAGCCTTCCCAACACCCTTATTTCTTTTTTCTTTCTCCCATGGCTCCCCCACTTATTTCTTTTTTCTTTCTCTAATGGCTCCCCCACTTGCCCCCATGCCTCCCACTTCAGTTTTCTTTACTTTTCTTTTTTCTTTTGGCCTTCCCGTTTGTCACCACTAGTACTTGCACTAGTGGTGCTAATATTCGTGGCCGTCAAGATGTCGATCTTGACGGTGCACCTTGCATTTATTATTTTTCCCTCATGCGGTGCCGCCGTTTCTTCTCGGGACTTTCACATGTCCCCGCTACTTGTCCCATTGGTGGTCCCCGAAACTTAGTCCCGTCGGCGGTCCCCGACACTTAGTCCCGTCGGCGGTCCCCGACACTTAGTACCGTCGGCGGTCCCCGACACGTTTCGCCTCGGATGCCATTGTTTTTTCCTTATCCCATGTGGCCCCGGGTGCCTTTCCCCGAGGTGTCCTATGCCCCTTGGGCGTCTTGTCGCCCCATAGCGACCCCTCTCCTTAGTCTTTCCTTGCGCCTTGTGCGCGCCGATCTCTTTGGTCGTGGGCCTCCACTCCGAGGCTCCCGTAGGTGGCCCCCACGTTGGTTCCTCATTTCCTGGTTTCCCGCGGCTTCTGGCTGCCCATACCTCGACTTCCTCATTCCCTTATTGCTGTTGCGCTGCAATCGCTAGTTCAAAGGGTCCTTTGACCTTAGTCTTATTTACATTCCGATAGCCCTCCCAGCCTCCTGCTATGTTCTATGTGCCCCTGTTTTTGCGCTCGCTTGCTTGCCGTCGCTAGTTCTTTCCTCTTGTGGTTCTCTCGTCAGGGCATCACTCCCTTCTACGGCCTAATCCTTTGTCTTTTCTTGCTCCTGCTTCCTCACTCCAGATTTCCTTGTTGTGCACAATTTGTCCGTATTCAATCTCTCAAGTGATGAGAAGTTATTCGGGACCCACTAGTCCCAACACATTCCCCCCACTCATTCGCGATGTACTCATCTTGCACCAATCTCTTGTTAGTGGACTTTGGAGGGATAGATGGGAGAGGAGGATGAGATGTTATAGGTGGTTAGTTTGCCAAGGTCCGTTTTGTTCTTTTCCCATTCCTTTCTCAATGTTTTCCTTAGCTTCCGCCCCTCGGGGTGGAGGAGGGTATGGGGGAGTTGAAGGTTCTACAACTTAGACCAGGTTGCTCATTTCCGTCATAGCTCTACCTCTTTTATCTTTCCCTTAATTGAGATGCAAACTTCCTCGTTAGTCAACTCTGTATACCCAGCAGGGCAGCCCATAATTCTTTCGCCTTCAGTAACATGAAGCAGACGAGGCTCTCCTCGCTTCATGCACTTAACTACTGGTATGCTTGCTTTATTCCCAGGGTGACAATTTGTTGTCATAACACAATTAGTTTTCTCATTTTATGCCTTGGCTTTGTTGATAACAAATTGTAGGCAAGTTTTTGGATGCGAATCAATGTCAGGCATTTGCTCCGGGAGGGAGATGTTCGTCCAGTACAACCGTCGTCTTTACTGTGGTGATACCCACCTTGAATCAGCGAGCCCAGGCACAGCTCCCCTTAAGTGCTTCGTTATCTCAAATCTATTTCATTGAGAAAACATTCTCGAGTAGAAACCATTTTGGTCTCGCCTCATTCATTACTCTTAGAGTCATAAAAAAATAATCTACTTTTCGGCCCGTGCAATCCATGTTGTCCCGTCATTTTTTCCTCAGCCTCATGCTTAGCCAGTTCCCATGTAGTTTTTCCGTGTCATTTTGCCCAACTTACGTGTGTTATCCTCATTTGTCTTTTCTCGTATCGAGGCTTTAAAATGCGCGTTACTCAGTCCTCTTATTCACATCTTTCTTCTGGCCTCTTGCCAAATCCTCTCTCATACTCATGCAAAGTCCATTATACCTGTATCTCTTTTCTGGGCATCTTGCTAGACTTTTCCTTAGGTCTACGCGAAGCCGATTTCACATATCTTTCTTTTCTGAACATCCTGCCAGACCTTCTCTCAAGCCCATGCTAGGTCATCCATTTCTCTCCTGGACATCTTGCCAGGTCTCTCCTCAAGCCCATGCGGAGTCATTCACACATCTTTTCCTCAGCGGGACACCTTGCCAGACCTTTTCTCAAGCTTATGCAACGTCAATTGTCACACATTTTCTCAAGCCTGCGCAAAGTCAATTACTCATTCAATCTTTTCTTCTGGACATCTTGCGAGACTTTTTCTCAAGCCTGCGCAAAGTCAATTACTCATTCATTCTTTTCTTCTGGACATCTTGTCAGACCTTTCTCTCAAACCTGCGCAAAGTCAATTACTCATTCATTCTTTTCTTCTGGACATCTTGCCAGACCTTTTCTCAAGCCTGCGCAAAATCAATTACTCATTCATTCTTTTCTTCTGAACATCTTGCCAGACCTTTTCTCAAGCCTGCGCAAAGTCAATTACTCATTTATTCTTTTCTTCTGGACATCTTTCCAGGCCTTTTCTCAAGCCTGCGCAAAGTCAATTACTCATACATCCTTACGCTCATGGTATCCTTCTCTTTTGCACACTTTTTCTTCGGTAGATGGCACACCTTCCCCCTACTCAAAATGCGATGCCCCCATCGCACGACTAGTTCTCACTCGGAGGTACGCAGACCTTAGTCCACCAACTGAGTAGACGGATGCCGGCCCATCAGCCCCCAAAAGGAAGGGTGATCAGTCCTCCCCCTGCTGATAACTCACCTCAGCCCCTACTCCAGTCCGACCTTTTGCTGCTTACGAGACGGGCGTCATCACTGAGGTAACACCCCACATCTGGAAGGTAGGTCCAGTCCAAGCCTCCCAGGACCCCATCTTGTTGTAAGTGCTTTCTCGCGAATCGTTCCTCCCGAGCGGTGTTTTCTTGGATCCGGCCTCTTCCTTTCAAGAGAGTTAGGGCTCTCAATCAGTCCGCGAGTGCAGTTACGAAGACCTCGCAATTAGTCCCGAAGCGGTTGTAATGCTCCGGCGGGGCGGTGTCAATGCCCCGTGGTGGTTGTGGCTTCCACCCGGTACCACGCCCAATTCCTCCCTCTGGACAGTGCTGCTCAACTTAACGCGAACCGCCGTGGTCCATTCCAGGCGGCCGTGCCGCCCCTGAACGGCATGGCGTGTGGTTGGGGATAACAAAGGATACTTAGAAAAAGAATGGCTCTCTCGCCCATTTGGTTCTTTCACCCTTTGACGTTTAGGCGTTCAACACGAGGCGCAACTTGAACTTCCCGACTAGAGCTCGTTGTCGGGGTCAGTTCCAGACGTCCCGCACCGATCCAAGTGGTAGGTGCCTTGGTCCTTTAACCCTCATCCCCTTACAAGAGGAACAGGTTGCGCTCATACTTTTTCCCTTACAGGGATAGAGGTCTTGGGGTCGCGGTGCGAGCACCGGTATCCCCCTCCTGCTGAGGCCAAAAACTAGGAAAAAAGAAAATTTATTTCAAGGCTATTTCCAAGTTCATTTCAAGTTGCCTAGGGTCCCCTGACTATGCAATGCAATATTCAATCCTCAATCATTCAATCCAATGCTATTTCCAAGGCCGATTCTCATGGCTGGTCCGACAGCCTCTCATCAACAAGGCCACCCACATGGCCGGTCTGACGGTCATTCTCTCAATAACCATTTCTCAAGACTGACCCGTCCGCTCATTCAATCCTCAATTCTCTCATTCCTCCACACCCAATCTCTGTGACCGTCCCAACGGTCCCTGCCCCTCTTGGCTTTAAGGTTCCGCCTCTTTTATTTTGTCCTTCTCATTCATGTCTTTCTTCCGCCCCCGTGGCTATTTCAGCGGCCGACCCACCGACCTTTTCCATCTCTTCTGTCCATCTCTTTGGCTATTTCAATGACCGACCCACCGGCCTTCTCCATCTCTTCCATTCATCCCATTGGCTATTTCAATGACCGACCCACTGGCCTTTTCCATTTCTCTCATCCCATTGGCTATTTCAAGGACCGACCCACCGGCCTTTTCCATTTCTCTCATCCATCCTTTGGCTATTTCAATGACCGACCCATCGGCCTTTTCCATTTCTTATTGCTCTTTCGAGCACAATCTCAATCAACCTCCTCAATCAACCTTTCTCAATCAAATATGCAGGGGACCCCAGTGCCTATTTCATAAGGAATGACCCTTGTCAGGGACCATTCCCGAACAACCTGGTTAGGGTCGTTATTTTCCATTCTCAAGTCGAACAGCCTGGTTAGGGACATTCCTTTCCATTCTCAAGTTGAACAGCCTGGTTAGGGTCATTTCTTTCCATTCTCAAGTCGAACAGCCTGGTTAGGGTCATTCCTTTCCATTCTCAAGTCGAACAGCCTGGTTAGGGTCATTCCTTTCCATTCTCAAGTCGAACAGCCTGGTTAGGGCCATTCCTTTTCATTCTCAATGTTAGTGCCCGAGGGGATGGGCCTCGAGGTTACGGATCTCATTTCTGTCTTGGAGGTTAGGAAGTGGTCATCTCATCTTTTGTGTGTTGTTCTCTTTCTTCCTTCTCTCACAGTAATGTACTATCCATTCCATTTCTCACAGTAATGTACCATCCATGCGTACATCCAACTTAGCGTCTAGTACTCGAGTTGGGGCTCGCGACCCCAAGCAGCACTAGCCCACCCGACCGTTCATCCATAAAAAAAGACAAAGGCGCCCCTTCCATTTTCACTCTTCCTGATCACTCAGGTTTCGACTATTCTCAGTCTCATTCATGACTCAGTTGGATTAGGCTCCTATGGAAGGAGTGTTCTGCACGCCCCTTAACCCATAGGTTCCCTAACCTCTCTTGTACTCGATCAATCATTCCATGCCATGGTTCGCTCGTCAATCCGTACTCAAGGTTTTCCCCTCTCAAAAACATAATCCTTGTTTCATCCATAATTCACAATACACCCTTTCCCAATTGGTCTCATCCCAAATCTCATATCTTTGTCTTATGTACCCAAGGTAGCGCATCCAAAAAGTAGCCTAAAAAACTATCTTCTATCTTATCGTGACACAACCTTAGCTGGCCCTCTTTTCACTTCATCGTTGGCAAGCTTGCCCATACTGTACACGTTCTCGTCATTCTCATGTCTCTGCAGTCAGAAAAACAGCGATTATTTTCAATGCTAAGTCAACACCTAGTTCCTATTGCTGCCTTGCGCCTCGTCTTGCCCAGTTCCTTGTCCACCCCGTTCCTGCTTCCACAATACAAAGTTGGACGAATCTGGAAACCTTAGGAAATCTACTTCGTACCACTTATTTTTATTTGTTTCTGGTTTCAAGTCTTATTTATCCAGCCGCAGGTTCCCCTACGGCTACCTTGTTACGACTTCACCTCAGTCACTAATTCTACCGTGATAGTCTCTATGATCAACGATGCGAAAAACAGTTACAAAGATATAGAAAAATGGTGAATTAACCCGAGTGAGTTGCTAAGAAACTCTGAGTAAATTTTTGACAAAAGTAATCCAGTTGACTATCGATTTGTTCAGTGATTGTTTTTTGTTGTGCAATAGCAGAAAGCAAACTTGGATCAATTGATTTCAACAACTCTTGTTCATATTTAAGAATTTGAGAAATCTAAATTTGATTTAAATAATCTTTGACAGCCGCATAAATAACAACTTGCTTTTCAATCGAGATTGGACAATATTGTGGTTGTTTTAACACGTCTGTTAGTCTCGCACAAGAGCTGGACACAAAGTGTTGAGGTAATGCGTACTATTCTAGAAACAGTGTGTGAACCACGCTTCCTGAAATGTTCCAACTCTGGAGAGTCTGGCTATTCGCAACATACTTGTATGAAACAGATACGCCGAGATTTTCGAGGGGCGGCTGTCTGGTACATAGAAGGCCGAAGGTCCAAATGCTTCGATACAATCGAACACCAAATATTGATGGCTTTCTAACCCCCAGGCCATAGGTCTCAATTTCTCTTTTCATGCTTACAATTTTTCGTAACTCTGCCTCGTTGAAAAAATCCAGTGGTGTGGCTTCCACCCCTGCCCTTGCGAGTTCCCGAGAATTGATAATCCATTTGTGCCTGATTACATTGGTCCATTGCTGAAACCAATGACTGAGCGTTGGCCAGAACTCGTCCTCCCATCTGAAAGCCTCATCGTCCGGCTGGTGCATTGGAGGCCGCCCCTCTTCTCTAGGCCTCGAGATCTCATCCCTCTCATCCCCGCTGCTGATTTATACGACTTCTCGCACATCCTCCTCCTCGGCCTCCTCGTCTTCTGTCTGTATGGGGCTATACCCACCTGCAAGGTTCTTTGGATCGTAGGTAAAAGGAATCCCTGTCCCCGTCCCATACCCCTCGCAATTGTCGTGGCCGCTTCATCCTTCAAGCGGACTCTCCCTTCTTTCCTCACCCTCCTCGTATTCGTCGCGCATGTCTTGTCTCCCCTCGCTCTCCCCATGCCAAGTCTCACGTCGCTTGCCCCTGTTGACTCCCTCCTCGTCAGAGACCTGAACCTTGTTTCCCATCTCTGTATTGCCTATCTTCCACTTCTGCCTTTTCCTTCCCTCCCTCACTGTCAGATGAAATTTCTATACCTTCTCCCTCGCGGAGGGGTGAGGGTTTCCTACACAAAACATTTCCTTCCTCCCCGGCCTACCACTGGGTCACCCGTGAGTCCTCTATACAACTTTCTCTTTGCGACTCTCCTTCTTTGGCTTGGTCCTGCTTCCTCCCCTCCGGTAGGCCTGTTGATTGCCCCGCTGTCATTTTCGTCACCGAACTCCATCTTCTTTTTTTCTTTTAGACCCTGTATAACAAAACAACACCCGCAAGGCCCCTCATGCACCCATTCCCCCAGTCTGGTAGGTAGTCCCTCCCTTTTTCCCAGAATGCTCCCAACATCCTTCGCAGCATGCCCCTATTATACATGCGAATGCATCGTTTGTGATGACCCCATTTTTTTCCCGTCAAAAACTATGGTACAATGCCCCAGACATCCCTCCCCGTTGTCACACAAGCCAGATATTGCAAACCCGCAAGTCACGCTGCCTTTCAACCTCAGTCAGTCCAAGCCAAAGCGCCAGTCCCCAAAAAAATGATGGTCCCACGAACATGGTCAGAGACAAACCATAATGTGGCAAGGTTGTGGTCAGTCTTTAGCTTGTGGCTCCTCGGTTTCCTTATCTTCGGCCTCCTGAAGCCATTGTTCCACTGGGTCCCGACTTAGAAACCTGACCAATCGTTGCCTCGGGAAGGGTCCTTTCAATCCAGTTTCATCCAAATCTTCCAGTTCGAAGGTGTTCAGTCCCACCCGCTTGGCGACCCGGTAGGGGCCTTTGAACCTCCTTCCCTCTGTCCCGACCAAGTACTTTCTAGTGCCGAGTTCCTTAGCAATACCATCTCCCCCACCTGAAGTGGCTCCTTTCTGACATTCTTAACCTGGTCCCACCTTGCTTTGTCCCTCATTCTGCTGTCCAGCACCCGGTTGGCGATGTCTTCCATGACCTTCTCATTCTTAAGGATTTGTTGACATCTTGCCTCAATTAACTCTTCAGTGGTCATTTGCGGATCATCATCTAACCTATTCCACGTAGGTACCAAGGCTTCTACAGGAAAGTCGATCTCTCTTCCATACCAAAGCTCTGCCGGGATACATCCTGTTGTCCTTTTAGGGGTCATATTCTCTGCAAAGACAGCCTGCTTAAGATACCTAGGCCAGTTCCCCAGATGGTCCGCTGCGAGCTTTGCATCGTGTTCTTCAATGTTCGGTGCCCCCTTTCCACAGGTGCGTTGGCCTCAAGGTGATATGGCTCGATGTTTGATCAGTATGCAGAGTCTCTTAAGCATCCCCAATACTTCTTGGTTCACAAACTCTATCCCATTGTTTGCTATAAACCTCCTGACGAACGAATGCCTCAAGTAGAAGTCTTCTATTCAGTCCGCCACACTTCTCCCTGTCTTATTCTTGAGGGCGACTGCCTCCACGAGCCCTCTCAGGTTGTCTTGCGCATCCAGGATATACCTGTACCCATCCGTTGATACAGGCATGACTGCAAGGTCGAGGTGGACCAGATGTCCCGGCCCTAGCACCCGCGTTGGTCTAAGCGGCTCGAAGACCCGCACCGAGCTTCGTTCTTGGCAAATAAGGCAAGTCTGGCAGTATATGGCGACCATGCCTGCCATGCCTGGCCAATAATAGAGTGGCGTTATCTTTGCAAGTGTTCCTTTGGACGACCGATGACCTCCAGCTAACCCGTCGTGCATTGCTTAGATAACGTCTACTTGCCTAGGTCTTTTGCACACAACCCTTTTGGGCATAGCACCTTCCTCCCTTCGGAACAAATGCCCGCCCCTTAGGACGTATCTTTTGGCTTCTTCTCTTGCTT
The DNA here is from genome assembly GCA_003427395.1 of Chara braunii. Classification (NCBI taxonomy): domain Eukaryota; kingdom Viridiplantae; phylum Streptophyta; class Charophyceae; order Charales; family Characeae; genus Chara; species Chara braunii. Next base: position 536,758 of record BFEA01000512.1, on the reverse strand, counting down.
TAATACTGACTTCCGTAGGTTGTTTGTTTCCTACCAACAACAGGCCGATCTCCCGAGAGAGCCCTTCGTATGATTGGACATAGAGAAACTCCTCCCCTTCCTGACCCTCATCGTTTTCTTCCTGCATCTGGTTTACCACCCATTGCAACTCTTTCCTTTCCCAAAATTTCACTAAGCTCATCACTGTTTCTCGGCCTCCCTCGACCGCCATTGCCATTAGTTCCTCTTTCGGTCCTACTATCGTTCCCCATGAGTTCTTTTCTTCTTTGCGTCCTCGAGTGGTAACTGGTCCTTCTCTAAGTTTTGCTACTACGGCAGGTGCCCCCTTCTCCAAAGTCTGGATCAATAGTTCTCCCGATGTGTATTCCCCGCTCATCATTTCGTTATCCACCGCGAGAGTCCCTCCTTCGTATTCGAGGAATGCGTCTATGGGCTCTGCATCCTCCATCCCTTCAGGAGTGATGCAAACCCGACTCAGCCCATCTGCCTTGTTGCGGATTCCAGCAATCCGTTCAATCTTGTAATCGAACTGCCAAATGAATCCTACCCATCTCCCTACCGTCGGATCTATAGGCCTGTAATTCTTTAGAGCCCCTGCGACATTCGTCGGATCGATCCTTAAGATGAACCGCCTCCCAAATAGGTAGGCCTGGAAGGTCTTAAGGCAATGCAGGATGGCTAGGACTTCCTTCTTGAATTGCGAGTATCGCCGTTCTGCGGAGTTCAGGGTTCTACTTTCGAACCTAGTCGGCCTCTCTTTTCCTCCTTCATCTCTTTGAATCAACACACCTCCTACGGCCAAAGGTCCTTCATCCGTCTCTAGGATGAAGGGTCGTCCCACTTCGTCATTAAAACAAGGTGCGGACAGGGCGACTGTCTCAGATGTCAATACGCCCTTGAGCCTTTGGACAACTCCTCGCTCCTCCGTCCAATTCATGGTTCCTTCTTCCCTGATCATAACCCGGATAGACTCAGCAATCTTGGCAAAATTCTTAATGAAGATCCTCCAAAAGTCGACTATGCCTAAGAATACCCTTACCTCCGTCGTCGTGCGCCGTGGTGTCGGCCACTGTGATATCTTGTCGGTCTTTGCCGGATCCGGCTTCCTGCCGTAAGCACCGCAACGAAATCCTAGTATAGTTACCTCCGGTACTGGTAGGATGCTCGTCGGTCCACTAGCCGTAATGTTGTATACTAGGAACCGGCGGAGTAAGTCCTTGATGTCCTGCAGGTGGTCCCACACAAAACGTCGGATCCCTGGCTGGACTTCCGTCTCGTCCTTCTCCTGCGCGCCTTTGATCGGATTTTCATCGATGTAAGGCTCACACTTTTCTGGGAACATGTCTCCGGCCACGGCGAGCATCCTGCGTTGCGCTTCGGCCACCGCGTTTGTGAATCCGATAGGGGTCACTTGCATCTGTAGCTGTTCTACGGAGGTGTGCATAGCGGTGTATGGCCTGTCCCGAACATCCAATGGAAGTTGGTCGTACCCTGAGTACAGATCTATCAGGGAGTAAATGCTCCGACCGGAGCGCGATTGTGCTAATAAGTCAGCCTGAGGTAGCGAGCCAGCATCCCGGATGGTTACCGCATTCAACTTCTGAAGGTCCTGAATCCACCTTAGTGTCTTGTTAGGCTTCCGAAAGACAAACCACCGATTTGCGTATAGCGATGTCGTAGGCTCCGCAACGAAGGAGTCCATCTTTGCTCGGAGGAGGTCTGTTACTTCTCCTGCTATCCCAAATTCATAGGATGACCCCTTGTCATTCCAGCACTCATGTTCTACCGTGTGGCTTCTGACCGGAGGGATCAACTTCGCATCCAGTCGTCCCTTCTGGTGATCACTAAAGGCAAATGTCAGGTGAAACTCCTGGCAGGTCCTTTTCATCAGGCGGGTTTTTTCTTCCGCTAAGAACCCGTCTATCCCTATCTTCATTGTGTCAGCTACCTCATCTGGTATACGATGTCCCTCCGCCGCCCTTCTTTCTCGGATCATTCGAAGGACCTCTTCCTCCTTCTCCATAGCCTCTTCCTTTGATGTCTCTAGCAGGATTGAGACCGGTTTTGCTTTCTTCCCTACCGGCTTGTACTTTCAAACACTTCCTTCTTGGATCTTTCTCCTAAAAAATGAACAGTCGGAATTGCCCCCGTCGCCTCTATGACACGTGGTTGAATACTAACTAGCTTCCCATTCAGGCAATATCCCTTTTGCACCTCTCTTTCGAACTTGGCCAAGGCTGCCGAATCCACTCTTACCTTGTGGTATCCGAGGGTCTTGATGAGTTGCAATAGATCGGGGATCTCGAGTGCGATTTCTGGCACGTCTATGCGTGCTTCTTTCCGTTTGGGCAGGCTAGCACCAAGTTCGACCTTTGACTCCTTTTCCGCTACCATAACACCTAGGACTTCGTCCTCCTGCCTCCTCTTCTTCTGGGGCAGGCTCATCTTGATCCACTCCTTCTTATTGAATGCTTCCTCAATCATGATTTCTACCCTTTCTCTCATACCTTCCATCCGTGCGAAAACCCCTTTTCGCGTGCTATCCTCGAATGACGGCGACCATGTCGTCAATTTCCCCTTCGGGGGGTCTCCTCCCGTTCCAAGGAGTCGGAGAAGCTCTCCCCGCCCGGTCACAGGGTCCTCTATGTCTACCATGTACGAGCCATCGTGCAAGTGCATGCCTATCATCTCTACGTTCGCGCACCACGGTCTCCCGAGGATTATGCCGTGGTCCATTTCCTCCATTACGGTCATCTGCTGAAACGACCAGATCGATTCCCTGACCCCTGCCTTCACAGCACACTTCGTGACGTACCCAGCGAACGGGATTTCCCCGCCAGCTCCCCGGATGCTCCCCGTTACTTCTTTGTTTACCGTACATCCCGTGATCGTTGCGAAATCTCTCCTTATGAGAGTGATTTCTGCTCCCCCGTCTACTAATGCGTCGGTATGATACCTCCCGATCTGGATTTTTAGTTTCCCTACGGGTAGTGCATGAAAACTAAGCTTTGTCCCGGGTGGTGATCTCATGACTTCGCCGCCCTTCCGGTCGGGCAAGCTCAAACGAATGTCTGCAAAGGCTTTTTCGAGATCCTCCAAGTCCCCGTGACTCCTCTGAAGGTTAGCCACTTCTTGCGGAGCTTCCTCCTCCCTCTCCCCTTCTGGTAATTCGGGGTTGTCGCCTATTTCTACTCGCCTCCGAGTCAACAGTTGTCTGAGCCCTTTGAGCAACCTAGGGCTAGCCTGCAGCATAGTCTGAAAAGATACCGACATCATGGTTCCTAGTAACTTGCTAATGGTGTCGTCGAGCTCAGGCAAGGTTAAGATCGGGATTTGATACCAAAACTTCTTCTTAGCGGCGGTAACCTTGTCCGCAGGCTCCTCTTCCCTAGGCTTCCCATAGACTTTCTCTAGTTCCTCGGCCTCAGGCTCCGCCAGGGGTTTGGAGCTTCCGGCGACCTCCTCCATGATGGTTTCACGGTTAATCCTTCTCCCGGCCATTCCCAGTCAAGTGGTTGCATTCACCCTATCACGTCCGTCACTTTCCAAAATAAAGTTGGCATGCGGTGCGCGCCCCCAGAGTTGATCCCAGATGATCTCACCCACCGGTTCGGCTTCTACGACTGTTAATTTTAGCCCGTTGAGCATGATAATGGCCCGCCGCATCCCGCCTGGCGAGTTCCAGTTCACCCGTTCCCCTTGTGGTCCAAATATCTCCCCCTTTAATGACCTGGTACACCTTCTTTTCATAATATCATGGTTGAGCTTTGGGCACGCGCGCACATAATGTCCTATCGCGGTACAGTACTTGCATTGCTCGTTAGCAAGATCTCTCCTTCCGAATCCCCGGTTGACTACAACTGGCGGAACCACAGCTTCCCGGGGAGGGAGGGCGGGTCGGGATACTTGCGCCTTCATGACCAGTAGCGCGCCTTCCATCCTTTCAATCTTATTGTCGACCCCGTGCACCCGTTCATGTAGACTTTCAATTCCCTTTTTTACCTTGTCGCCCGTCCTACTGGTCAGATTTATGATCTTTCCTTCCTTGAGCAAGACCAGCGTTTCTGTTACTACCGTTTTCTCAGCCAGATCCGTTACAGTGCTAAAATCAACATCCCGCGTGTTTACGAACTTGCTCGTCTGTTGGTAAGATGACAGGATCTTGTCTTTATCGAACTCGAAGAACCGCCTGAGGAAATATTTGCTCATTATCCGGTCCGTGACCCCAGGGATCCTTAGTGCTACTAGAGTAAATTCCCGTAGGAAATCATTGTACGTTGCGAAGTTCTTCCTCTGAACTGCCGCTAGGTCAGCCTCCATTGCCATTTTCTCTGCCGCTAGGTACTTCCGCATCATCACATCCCGGGTCTCCTTCCAAGACCGGCTTACGACTACAATGACCATTATGTCCCGCCCTAGGCTTAACGACACATGCTGTCCTAGATGGTCCATTTTTTCCTCCTCGGTCCACTTTAGTAACGCAACTAGGTTCTCGTAGTCGATCAGAAACTCCGTGGTGTTTGCTCCATCGAAAGTCAGCTTTTTCTTGAAGTCTGTCCGATAGCCTTGATTTTTGTTTAGTGCTCGCGTGAGGGACGACACTATCTTCTTACGGCCGCCCTCGGAGCTGCTGGCCTCGCCTGCCACACTGTTATCCGGACTTTCCTTGCCGGCCTTCTATCCCTCCCTGGTTTTCATAGTTCCTTCCGGGTCAAACCATCCCAACACTCTTTCCCTAAGGCTCCAAAGTCCTTCGCATCCTCACGCTACTGCTGGCGTGATTGGCAGGCGGCTAACCCTACTGTCCATGGTTGGCGGAGTCGTAGCCTTTTCTGCTTCCATCCCCGAAGAGTCCTCTCTCTCTTTCCTTCTCTTGCTCGGCGTTCCCCCACGGTCACTACCTTTATCCCCTTGTCCAGTCCCACCTTGGCTGGCTTTCCGTTCGTCCTGGGGTTCCTCCTGCAGAGGACCTTCTTCGTTCCCAGTCATCATTTCCTCAATCAGTCTTGCCTTATATTCCGCGGTCCTCTTGTCTATCTCGGCTAGTTTGCGCCTCGTGTCCGTGACCCTTACTTTCTTAGGCATGGATCCTTCCGAGTTTCGGGGGTTTGCCCTATCCTTATTTCTGCCTTCCTTAGTCCCCTGAGTCCCTTGCCTTCTTCCCCCAGCTTTCCCCGAGCTTTCCCCTGTGGAGATTTCCTTCCGGTTCCCTTTGGTACCATCCGGATTTATCGATTCTCTGTCCTTCTGCCCCCCTTCGCTTTGTGCGACACTGCCTTCTAAGCCTGGTTCTCCTTCACTTTTACGGTTATCTGTCTCCTCTTCCATTGCCATTTTGCCTAGTTCTGCATAAGCCAAAGAATTCTTAGGACACACGCAATGCGAGGTATTTAGGTTCCCTAGGATCCCAGCTCTGTTGGCTTACCTTTATAGCCTCCTTTCCTATCCTCGTTTTCTGATTGCCCTTCCTTAAGGAGGAGCCACGACTGACCCCTCCGCCCAACCGAGCTATGAACATGACTGGGCTTCCTTTATCACAAGCTCGTTTGCATTGCCCTTGTCCCGTTGGTCGACGCGAGGGAGTCTGGGTTAGGCATCCTACTAGGGGAAGTCTTCCCGAGCAGCGTTTCCCGTTTTGGACCTTCAGGGTTATGGTCAATCATTATGAGTCTGCCCCGCCCCTTCTTTGTTTTTCTAGTGGGTTTTAGCCATCCAAGTCCGAGGACCCTTTCTTATTCTCATCGGCGAACTTCCGTACGCAGCGAACTATATTCGATCTGCCCTATTGACCCGCCTGCGGATGCTAATCTCGCTCTCGCCCTCGCGGCTCTTTTGGCTCGGTAGACTCCTCGAATAGTTGAGCCACCCCCGTTAGATAATTCTCCCCTATCTCGATTTCCCTTTGGATTATGCGTTCGCACCCTGTCCAGTCTAGCCGGGGCGCACAAAACATCAGGATGTGGATGACTTCTAGTAATTCGCGGGCCCTGTTTCCCCTGAACGGCCCATGATCCACAGCGATATCGTAGAACATCCCAATGGTAGGGCAGGGAAAGTGACTTGCCCAGACTATCGCTGAGTCTGCCAGCTCCCTCGCCCTTGCGAGGCTTCCGAAGACGAGGTCTATCATAAAACGGGGCACTCGGCATCTCGGCGGTGTGGTCGGTGCCCTGAACTCCCTCCAACCTCCCATTTCCACCCGGGTTAGCAAGCCAACGTTCCTTCTTCCCCTGACCGAATGTCCTATCCGGGTCAACGTCCGGGCGGCCCTTTGAAAGACCGGTGTCAGCACGTGACCTTGTGCTATCTCCACCCCCAACGAATGTCAGTCGATCTCAGGCAGATACATGGTCCCGGTAACCTCCAGATTGGAGAACAGATCGTCTCCGGGTCCTCGGTTGAGTCTCATCCCTGTCCACCGACATTCTACTAACATGAAGGCGGCGTCCCTTCCCAAAGTCACGGCCCGCCATTCTGTGTCGAACCCCCGATAGGTAGAACTCGGCGGGAGAAATACTTCCGATCGTCCACCGTTGTTCCAGGGTGGTCTAGGGTACCGGGGCTGGCATTCCATGCGCACACGGGGCTGGCGTTCCACTCGCTCACGTCTTGCTTCCATTGTTACCTTGGTGATTTCCTGCATTGTCCACATAGAAAGGGTCACAACCAATCTTCAGAATCCGCCCACCTACTGTCTCCCTTGCCCTTCGTGTTTTCATTTCTCTTTTCTAGTCCCAATTATCCCTCTATACCCCCGGGAGCGGTAGCCCCCTCTTGCTGTTCGTACAGTCCGTAGAGATCGTCTAGGTAGGTCGCGCCCCGACCTACCTCTCGCCGGATGACTCTCCACATGGTCTCATCGCTTATTTGTGGGACTCCTGGCCTAGTATTTACTGTTGTTTGTAGAATGCAAAGCACCTCGCGCCCTTGTTCGTCCCCGAAAGGCCCCATCTCTAGGAACGCCCAATAGTATTCTCGATACCTTAATGCTTCGTCAAAATTTAGCCTAGTTACGGCAATCACCGCCTGCTCCACTCGTTCTATGCCTCCCATTCGTCTTAGTAGGAAGGGTGGTAGACTCATTCGTACGACCTCATTTGGCAGCTCAAAAACCCTTGCCGCGGCGACTTTCACCTTAGCCGTCACGTCATCTCGTTCTGGATCTGCAAACTCAAACCCCTCCCACCAGGTTACTTGCCATGCCCCTTCAAACATTCGCACGGGGTCATCCCCGGAAGCCAAAGCAATCCCAAAGGTCCGCCATCCCTCTTCCGACAGGTGTAAGGATCCCGTCGCATGTACACGCCCTGGGAGGTTCAAGTCTACGCCCCCAAACTCCCCTCTTGCACGTCATTCCAGCTCCACTACTAGGTACACCGTATCTTCCACCAACTCTACCCCCACCCAGTCCATTACCGGATTGCCTACCGTATTTCTTGCCGGCAGGCTTATTTCGACTGTGCCCTCTGATATTCTTGGTGGTAGGATCCCATGAAGTCTATCCGCCTAGAACGTCTTTCGTCGGGCCATCTCGCAATGTCTCCTTTCCTGCTTTTTGAGTCTGATTGCTGCACTCACCGAGATTCCATGCCTTTCGTGTTTTAGTCTTTCAGCCCTCCCTACTTATCATACACTGGTTCTTGCCGCTATCCCCAACTCATACACGTTCAATTCTACCCATGCCCCCTTTTTTCCGGTTGTTGCCACTTCCCCCTTGTTTCAATCCTTATGCACCATCTACGGCCTAATGTACACACTCCCTTTCTTATGTTACACCTCAATTCACAAGCACCGTCCACACTCAGGCCTTTTTGCGGTGATCGATCCCCCGTCCTTGTTTAGTCGAACCACAGCACCTCAAATAGTTTAAAGACATCGTCTATGTAGGAGGGTGCGGTCGCCGCCTCCCGGCTAACTATGGCGTCCCAAGACTCCGCCTCTACCTCTAGGCGGTTATACCTGCCTATTCTTAGGACGATGATGACTTCCTTGGCTTTATCTCCGTAGAAGGGCCCATATTTCAATGAGAGCCTATAGAACTCCTCAGTCAGCCAGACACACTCTATATGCACCTTTCTCATGGAGTCGGCTACTTCTAAAATGTGCTCAAACCCCCCAAACCACTCGGCTATGAATTCTGGTACCCAAGCCGTTATCCGTAAACTTGGAGGCTTAAGTTTCTTCCATCCTCCCATCAGAACTCTACTACTAACTTCGTCCCATCCCTCATTGGCGAACAACTTGCCTTTCTTTCGGGTTCGGGCCTCTGCATCCCCTAGAAACCACTCGGGTCTTGTCCCATTGCTAACATGGTGCAAAACAGGTGTCATCCATCCTCGGAAAGGACAATCCTTCCAACTGACTCTACCTTACCTTCTGCTATATCATCCCAACCTTCCTTTTCCCTTATCGAGTTCCAAATCCGCTCTGTCCATACATATGACAAGTCCCGGGCAACCTCAAACCCAATCGAGTCGCACGTGGTTCCTCTTCATCCGTTCTCTGTTGGTAAAGACATTTTTATTCCTCCTCTGAGTCGCCGTGGTTCCCAGCCTTTGAGGGGGTATTCCATCATCCTTTCTTCTCTAGTCATCTTTCCCTTTCCTGCACAATACCAGGCCACCCGTCCTTCCTAAGTTAAGTTTCCCCATCTCTCTTAGAAGTCCCAGTCCTCTATCTCTTCATCTTCATCTTCATCACTGAAGTCGTCCTCCTCGTCGTACACCAACTCCCTTACCCTATCTAGAAACGTCTCCCCTATTGCCACATTCATGTAGACTATCCCCCAATGTACAGCGCTAGGGACAAAGATATTGCCTATGCTAAGGCAGTTTAGTATCTCGGCCAGCTCCTCCGCCCAGTTCCCCTCGAACGGCCCCATCTCTACTGATAACCGAAAAAAATATTGCCTAGCGCATTGGTATAGGCCAAGGTTCGTCATGGACTGGCATATCCGTACTAGCCTGCTCCAAGTTCCGAAAACCGCATCCACTAGGAAGGAGGGCAGCACACATCGCATGGTTCTTACGGGTCGCCTCATGCTTCCTCTATCCCCAAGTTTCACCCGTACGTCTACCTTTTCCATTTTCATTTCCCTCCGTTGACATGCAGCCGACACAACCTCTGCTTCTGCCTTCCTAAACAACTCGTCCGGCGTATTCACGAGTGCCAACTCTATGATCATAGCTTTCTCCCATCTTGCGACAAGTAGACTCACACCCGGGTTTCCACTGTCCCTCGAAATTCCAAATCCATTAAACTTGGTGACAACCTCGTCAAGCTGACGTTAGTCCATATTGTTTCTATCCAAAGGAAAACATCCTCTCCTTCCCGCATTACCATTTGATACGTTGGTTCAAGGTCCGTCCACGTTCCATTTTTCGGAAGGACGACCGATACCCCATTCTTTACATCTACTGGCATTTCCGGGCCGCTAGTATAGATCGGGGAGGGCAACCATCGCGCCATCTTGTTTTCAGCACCCGACCCCTGTTTTCATAAAAAGGCAGTCACCGCTCGAACGAGAATGCTACTAATCAACCGACGTGACAAACTCCCGTCCGACAGCTCGATGACCTGACCTCCACGTACGAACACACGGCAGCCTACAAAAGAGAACAACGTTTCGCAACCCGCACTGGCCGGTGCAGACCAATCCTTTTCTTCCGAAAGGCAGGACGCTCGAATCCAATCATGCAAGCACAAGTCCCAAGTGGGACACACATAGTACAAGTGTTATTCCCTTGGTGCACCCAGCGCTTCCTACCCATAACTCACAGATTTTCTCTCAGGACAATGAGTGTCACTCGCCCTACTTTCATACGTAGTGGTTGGTTCCTTCTCGTGAGAATCTTCAAGGTGAGCTAGTTTTCCTTGGAGTCTAGCAACTCCCTTCATTTCCCTTCTCTTCACTTGTCTGTCCTTTCATAGGGTAGGATTGTCCTTTCTTGATGACCCGTTGTGTTCATATTGGTTCCTTCAATCATTAAAAAGGTGCAAAGTGCATGAGCCCGCTGGGCTCAAAGAAGAAGGGGAAACCACCCATTCGGTCGGATCACTCCACCATGGGATTTTCATTGGAACCTGGCCTAAGCCAAGCACCAACCGCCTGCCAGGTAATCGGAACCCTTCTTTCATACGAAGAGGAAGGGTCAACCTGCGACTTGCCCAAGCCTTCCCCGGACTGGCAAACACTAGCACCGGACGAAGGAGGGCTAGAGTCATTCCTCAAAGGAACGGCTGATCAAGTGCATAGCATGCATGTTATACCTCCAGGCCTGACCATGCCATGCGCCCAGCCACCCTCAAATCTGATTTCTCACAAGGGAAAGGGCAAACACAAGTCCATTTTCCTTATTTTGGGTTGTGTATACGTCAATGCGTCGGGCACCCCCGTCGGAATCGCAAGGGTCAATTTAACCCCATGCCCTTCACCTCCACCATTTTTGTAGGGCCAAACCCCGATAGACTTTCGAGCCTTAGTCGACCCCACTGCGGGTCTCAGTTGGCTCGGCCCGCGCACACTCATGCTCAGGGCGCGGGCCATTCGTCCCAAGGTCACCCCCACCTAGTGTTTTGAGATGGATGGGGGTGGGCCATCGCGCGAGAGAGCTTTGACATTGGGGATGTAGCTCAGCCCTCACACCGGGTGGTAGTCTCGCTGGTCGCAACGCTGATTTTTTTTTAATTCTTTGTCGTGTTCTCATACAATTGCTCCTTCCAATACGCACGCAGTCCAAGGGTTCTTTGAGTATTTCTCTTCTCTTGTGCGTAGGCTAAGCGTCATCCTTAGGCCACGCACCATTTCCCTAAGCATTGTGGCTATATGGCGTCATCGGGGTGCGGCGGGGCCATCCTCTTCCTCGCCTCTATGCATCCATTGGGTCTCACAATTTGCTTTCCTCATTATTGAAGTAGGCCCCTTAGTCTTTTCGGGGTCCTTATATGCATGCACACACATCATCACAATTTCCTTCGTACGATTGCACTCTCATTTACACCTCAAGTCTTAATGCGCAAAAGTCATTTCCATGGGTTGGCTCTACGTCAAGCGTCCCATAGCCCCTTTGTCTCTCTTCCCTTTTACTCTTGATGCCCAGTTCCTCTCGCCCCTATCCCGCTCAAGGCATTTCTAGCCATCACTCACTTGCACGATCCCACACAAGCAAGAAGATCCATACAATCTCTCGTTGGGGGTCAACCACATAGCCCTTCCCACATGCGTATCTTTTCAAATCCTTTGGCTGCTCTTTGTTCCCTCTTGATGCTCAATCAACCCATTCTCTTCTCATAGTCATGCAGTCGGGGAAATGGTTGAGTCAAACTTACCTTTCTCTCAACTTATGCTTCCTTCCGGATCCCGTCTTTCTCTCACTTTTTCAAACGTCCTTCTTGGTGTCACAAGAGACCGGCTATCCTCCCCTCGTCCTCTTTCTCCACCAAGTGAGGTCTGATTTCGGTCACCGTCCGTACCCTGACAATGTTTTCAAGTGAGGGGAGAAGGGTTAGTCATATGCCAAGTGAGGGAATGAGAAAAAGAGAGAGAAAGAGAGAGAGAGAGAGAGAGAGAGAGAGAGAGAGAGAGAGAGAGAGAGAGAGAAGACAAGAAGAACCCCTAATCAACTCAGTCCCCCGTAACAGCAACCAAACGTCGATCACCCGTCTCGTAGTGAGAGATTGAATAAGTATATTTTGGAATAACATGACAATGTGAAACTAGACCAATGGAAAACACATGCACACTGAATACAGATCAACAAGGTAGAGATCCGGGACATGAACTTGACAATGAGAGACTAGACTAGTGGAAGCACATTCACAAAGGCGAAGATTTAACAAAGTAAAAAGATCCGGAACATGAACTTGACAATGAAGGATTAGACTAGTCGAAGGACATGCACAAAGGAGAAGAGTTCAACAAGGTAAAGATCCGGAGCATGAACTTGACAATAAGAGACTAAACTAATGGAAAACATATGCACAATGAGTAAAGATTAACAAGGTAAAGATCTGGAATATGAACTTGACAATGAAAGACTAGACTAGTGGAAGCACATGCACAAAGGAGAAGAGTTCAACAAAGTAAAAGATCCGAAACATGAACTTGACAATGAAGACTGGCCTAGTGGAAGCACATGCACAAAGAGAAGAGATCAACAAGGTAAAAATCCAGAACATGAACTTAACAATGAAGGATTATACTAGTGGAAGGCACATGCACAATGAGTAGAGATCAACAAGGTAAAGATCCGGAACATGAACTTGACAATGAGAAACTAAACTAATGGAAAGCACATGCACAATGAGTAGAGATTAACAAGGTAAAGATCCGGAACATGAACTTGACAATGAGAGACTAGACTAGTGGAAGCACATGCACAAAGGAGAAGAGTTCAACAAAGTACAAGAACCGAAACATGAACTTGACAATAAAGACTCGACTACTGGAAGCATATGCACAAAGAGTAGACATCAACAAGGTAAAGATCCGGAACATGAACTTGACAATAGGAGACTAGACCAGTGGAAGCACATGCACAAAGGAGAAGAGATCAACAAGGTAAAGATCCGGAACATGAACTTGACAATGAGAGACTAGACTAATGACAACAAATGCACAAAGGAGAAGGGTTCAACAAAGTAAAAGGTCCGGAACATGAACTTGACAATGAGAAACTAGACTAATGGAAAGCACATGCACAAGGAGAAGGGATCAACAAGGCAAAGCTCCGGAACATGAACTTGACAAGGAGAGTCTAGACTAATGAAAAACACATGCATGTGAAGGGGAGATCATCCGGATCATTACACTAAGTGTGAACATGACAACGAGTGACTAGACTACTGGGCAATACATGCATACGAAGGAAAGATAATCCGGAACATCACACTAAGTATGAACATGATAATGACTGACTAGACTAATGAAAAGCACATGCATGTGAAGAGAAGATCAACCGGAACATCACACTAAGTATGAACAAGACAAAGAGATGCTAGACTAGCAAAAAACACATAGACATGAAGGGAAAGATCAACCGGAACATCACATTCATCATGAACATGGCAACGAGTGCTTAGACTAATAAAAAGCACATGCATGTGAAGGGAAGATCAACCGGAACATGACACTAAGTATGAACTTGACAAAGAGATCCTAGACTACATAGAAAACACTTGCATGTGAAGGGAAGATCATCCGAATCATCACACAAAGTAGGAACATGACAAAGAGATGCTAGAGCTAGATGGAAAGCACATGCATTGAAGGAAAGATCAACCAGAACATCACACTAAGTAGAAACATGACAAAGAGATGCTAGACTAATGGAAAAACACATGTATTGAAGGGAAGATCAACCGGAACATCACACCAAGTAGGAACATGACAAAGAGATGCAACACTAATGGAAAAACACATGCATTGAAGGGAAGACCAACCG
>BFEA01000512.1:495646-512488 GCA_003427395.1 Chara braunii | reverse complement strand
GAGAGAGAGAGAGAGAGAGAGAGAGAGAGAGAGAGAGAGAGAGAGAGAGAGAGAGAGAGAGAGAGAGAGAGAGAGGCACTCACCTGATCGCGGCAGGGTCGGACGATTAGCCAAAAACACAACGAACCCTCATCTTGACTGTACCGGGTCGGAAACATAGCTTGTATACATTCATTATCTAAGAATTATTATTATAATTACTGTCATTTTATTATTTTATTATTATTTTATTTATTATTGTCATTATGTGGATTTCATTTTAAACTACGAGTCCAGCTATGTACAGGCAAGGAAAGGTAACGCGGTGCATACGGGGAATGACTATGAGATGGAGAGGCATACGAGGGAGTTGAAATTGAGGAGGGAGCAGGAAGAATGTGCACGGTTGAGGACACACAAGCGGGAAGAGGGAGGATGAGCTAGCGGGAGATTAAAAAATGGAGAATACGAGCGGTGAAAAAAAGGAAGAGATGCGTGATTAGGGCAGAAACACACGCGCGATAGTAAGACATGGCTAGTTTGCTCATTGCAGGAGGAACGTGCGATCGCATAGACTAGTGCGAGAGTGGTGTGCGGAAAGGAGGTGAGTGCGAAGTCAGAGAGAGAGTAAGAGTTGAGGTGGGAGGTTCGCGCGTAGTGTAACGAGGAAGAGGAGAGGGTGGCAAGCATATAGGCAGCGAGGATGGAACCGAACGTAAGAGAGGGGGCAACGAGGAGGTAGAGGAAGAACGCGATCTCTTCTGGTTCAACCCCTTCTTTGGCCAACAGAAAGAAGAGAAGATCATGTGGGCAAGCAGGAGGATAGAGAGAAAAGGAAAGGTGGAAGAAGAAGAAGAAGAAGAAGAAGAAGAAGAAGAAGGGTGAGGAAGACGAAGAGGAAGAGAGGGAAAAGAGAGAGGGAGACTTACCTGGTCGCAGCAGACTGTCGACCCCGAATTAAACACACCCCTGCTTTGTGTGTATCAGACCCGAAAGATAACTTGTAGACATTCACTAATCATTTTGTTATTATTATTGTTATTATTATTATTATTATTATTATTAATTATTGTTATTATTACAATGACATTATATTATTATTAATATTATTATTATTATTTTTTGGAGTTGCGGGCGCAATGTAAGAAGAGCATGCGCGCTGCTGAGAATAGCTCGGGAAAAAAGGAGGCATTTGTAGAAAATGAGGAAGAAAAAAGGAGAAGGAGAAGGGGAAGGAGGAGGAACCTGTATACATAGAAGAAAGGTCCCTCCTTGACCACACACGTGGGAGAGATACCATGGATAGGAGATGAAAGGGAAAGAAGAAGTGGAGGGATAGATACTTTAGGGTGAGTCGTCCCACCGCTTGACTATACTGACATGTTCGAATATCGGACAAGAAGTGGGATACCCCAGGGTGGGTCATCCTAATGTTTGTCCTAGTCTGGATCACCTGGATTAAACAAGTGGTGGGGAACTCTAGGGTGAGTCACCCAATCGCTTGTTGAATCCTAACTGAAGGTAGTAGACGGCTCCAGGGAGGGTCATTCTACTACTTGTTTGAGACTAGGATGACTAAGTGATGAGAGGTGGTGGGGTGCTCCAGTATGAGTCACCCTACTGCCTGGTATAGGAAGTGTGGTAGGATGGAGATTCTAGTGCATGTGGTCCTACCACTATATGTGTTTGTATGTACAATGTTCAGTACAGGACAGATAGTAGGAGATTACAATGCAAGTTATCCTCATATTTTCCCACATGTGTGTTTTTCGTAAGAGTCATTTGCTGAAAAGTCAAACCGGTAGTAGAAGGCTCCAGGAAGGGTCCTCCCATTACTTGTTTGATCTTAGTATGATAAGTCTAAAGGGTAGTAGAGTACTCCAGGGAGGGTCATTCTACTACTTGTTTGAGACTAAGCTGACTAAGTGATGAGGGGTGGTGGGGTACTCCAGGGCGAGTTATCCTACTACCTGCTTATGTGTGTTTAACGTTTATACGTCAAGTTATTTGATTACTGATGACATACAAATTGCATATCTAAACATTGAACGAGTAGTAGGATACTCCAGTGAGGGTCATCCTAGTACTTGTTCGGAGAATTAGACAATGCATTATTCAAGTGAATAGTACGGGGCTCCAGAGAGAGTCATCCTATTATCACCTTGAATCTAAACTAACTCGTGTTGAATGAGTAGTAGGATACTTCAGTGAAGGTCATCCTACTACTTGTTTGAAGTTAGTTTGCGCTGCGCAGTGTTCAAGAGGTAGTTGAAGGCTTCAGTGAAGGTCTTCCTACGTCATACTTATATTTAGTTAGAATAGACTGTAATCCCCATTAGATTTGAAGGTTATATTGTTGAACTTTACGTAGGGTGATATCGATAGCAAACGGTGTTGAGACCTTGTGGACCTATGTGTGATTGCAGGTCGCCTCGACTATCATGAAGACTCATTATGAGTCTGTACAAGACTGCATACTGTTGCCATATGGTAACAGGTTGGTTCGCCAACTCAACCCTCACTCACCCTCTACACCCACACTTTGCATCCACCCTTGAACTAAATGGCATTTCTGATTTTCGAGTCAGTGTCTGAAGGGTCTGCGTTTGGTCAAAAGAGGTCCTTGAATAACTGAGTCGAAAAGGGAATGTCTGACTGAGGGGTTTGAAAGCGTCAGTGTAATGTATGTAGGAGTGAATGAATGGTTAACTTTGTTAGGATTGTGTAATGTGATTGACACTTGTTTGCAGGTCAGTAAGACGACCAACCACATGTTATTCACTCAACTTGCTTTGCTTATGCTTACCTGAGCCTCGACTCAGACATTTCGTCGACTCGTAACATTTGCACATTTGGTTTGGATTTCCAACTTTTACTCCTTGATGTTGAATAGATTAGGATAATTGGCAAAGGCCAAAAACCTTATTCATGTCATTTTCTTTGAAAGGCCATGAGCCTATCTTTTATTTCTGATGCATGTTTTTCACAGACCACGAGCGTACTTTTATTAATGATGCTTGTTTGAAAGGCCAAGAGTCGATTGATTGTTTTCTCTTCCAAAAGTTCAGCTTGGTTCATCTTGACGTTTGCCTTTGTCATGTGAAATGTAAAAACATTTCTTTGCCTTTCAGTCTCAACCTTTGAACTGTATTCTTCATGTATGTATTGATTTGGGAAAACTTAAATAGCTTATATAATTGGTCAAGTACAGGTAGGTCAGAGTAATGTATGCGCAAGAGATCGTCAATCGAGTCGACCTGAATAGTAAGTCGGTCCGGGAGATCAGCGCCCTGATGCCCGACACATAAACGGGTCAGTCTTAGGCGTTCAACCGCGCGTATACCTATGCTACGGCGATCGAGATAACGCCCTCGGTCGACCTACCTCTACAAAGGCATGTAAAATCCTTCGCATGTGGGCCGGTAGCTCGGCAGGGATACGCCTACCTAAGGGTGGTGACAGCCCCTTGGGTAGAGGTAAGTTGTTCCTCGTGACGTCCCGACTTGTCATAGGACGTCGTGAGAGGTATAGCACGCGCGCACACTCCGAGTGGTGACTGGTTCTTTTTAGACAAAACATCCTGCGTGACACGACCGTGAGGTTCAGCGCTCCCCATCAGAGCGCGAGACCACCGCGCGCAACAGCCCGTGCGCCCAGGTGTGCGCGGGGACCGCACGAGGCAGCGCGCCCATGCGCGCGTGGACCCTGGTGTGCGCGGGGGCCGCTCGAGGCTGTGCGCCCGTGCGCCCGTGGATGTGCGCAGAGGCTGCGCGAGACTGTGCGCCCGTGCTTGCGTGCGCCCTGACGTGTGTGGGGGCCGCGGGGGGTTGCGCGCGGCCGCGTACGCTCGTGCGTTCTTGCGTGAGGGTGGGTCTGTGCCCGACTGTACGCTCGTGCGCTCGTGCATCTGTTGCGGTGTGTACCTCCTTCCCTACGCCTCGTGCGTGTTACCTCTTGTCTCTCCCGTGCGTGTTGTTTGTGCGTCGTCCTCCCCGTGCGTGTCGAAGTCTGTCCGTCCCCTGTGCGTCCTCCACTCGTGCATGCGAGAAGTGTCCCCGTCCTGGGCCCGGTTCGAATTTTATACTTTGTCGGGCCCTTTTCGAAATGTCACTCAGCTCCTGTGTGCTCCGGGTTTGCCGACAAGTTGCAGCGCCCCGGTACCGGACTTGTGCCCGAGCCTGTTTAGGCCCTCCAAAGTTTTCCAGCGAGAGGGGTCTTTCTGTTTGGAACCGGACCTTTTGCAGCGCCCTGGTACCGTTGCTCTTCTCGAACCTGCCCCGGGCCTATTTGGGCCTAGGTGGTCCCCACACTCAAGCGGTACCGGGCCCTTGAGAAAATCCGGTAGGGCCCCCTCCCGAAATTCTAGGCCGTAAGGCCCATTTACAGGTCGTAAGGCCGGCAACCTCTTTCCCTTGGTGCTAAGGCCCTCCAAAAAGGCCGGTTTTCACTGACACCGGCGCACAGTGTTCCTGGTATTTGGTCACTCGTGGTAACTTCGGAGTTTGCTGCCACTTCGGATCAAGTGCCCTGGCGTCGCCATTCCTCTGGCTCCTTGTCGGACCTTGGCGTCTTCTCGTCTCTTCATGGTCGCCCCCCTTCCGGGGGTTAGGCTGTTCGTTGTCCAATGCAGTCTTCATCCAGCCTCTCAGCGGCGTATGTTCATCTTCACTTCATGGGAGAGTTCCACTCATACTTAATATCGTGATCCGGCTGCTTGTGTCGTCGATTCGTCGTTGCGTTTTTTCGTGGTCCGTCGAGGCTCCGTCAGGCGGAATAAGTAGGTAGGGCCCCTTATGAGCCCCTTTGTCAAGGAAGTAAAGGGCAGCTTAAGGCAGGAGCCACCCAACAACGGGTCGGACTAGAGAGGGTCGGGGGAGGTCTGCGTGAGTGGATTGCGTTGGGGGAGGTCTGTGATAGAGGACGACGGGCGGCGCTAGTAAATCGAGCGCGGACGCTGTCAAAAGGGGAGGGGTGGTTAGGATCCAAGGTGCCTGAATGGAAAGGGTGAGTAAGGGGGGGGNGGGCAGCTTAAGGCAGGAGCCACCCAACAACGGGTCGGACTAGAGAGGGTCGGGGGAGGTCTGCGTGAGTGGATTGCGTTGGGGGAGGTCTGTGAACGGCCGGCACTAGTGAGTCGAGTGCGGGCGCCCACGAAGGGGGAAGAATGGGAGGGGTCCTTAGGATCCAAGGGGCAAGGGGGAGTAGGGGGGGTTAGAAAAAGCGTAAACCCTACAAAAACCCTAATAAAACCCTAACCGGGGCTTGAGTGGTTAGGGTAGGGTACCAGTGACCTAATCAAGAAAATAAAATAGCAAGCATTGGGGGAGGCGGGGAAAAAAAAAATAAACAGTGAAATTTTGCGAGAAAAGTAAAAATAAATAAATAAATAATAATAAAAATAAGTAAACACAATGTGAAGAGAGAAATAATATTTATTTTTTTTGAAATTTCGACATCATTTCCCTACCGCCCATGAGGTCAAGAATGTGCCAAGGGAAAGTAGAGACCAAGATAAGCACACTAAGTTTCAAAATGCCAAAAATTAAAAATTTTAGAAAATAAATAAAGGAATAAGAAAGAGGTAAATAAATAAATAAATAATTAATTAATTAAATAAGTAGATGAGAAGGTGGAGAGAAATGAAGTATCTGATTTTTCAAAAATCTCGGCAGCATTTCGTTACCCCCATGGGGTCGAAGTGTGCCGTTAAGAAGAAAGGCCAAGTAAAATGAAAAGATTTTGCCAGCACTTCGCTACCCCCAAGGGGTCAAAATGTGTTGAAAAAGACTAAGTGAAAGAAAAAACAGAAAAATTTTGGCAGCATTTCGGTACCCCCACGGGGTCGAAATGTGTGCTGAAAGCAAGAATTACTACCTAATCAGATTTAAGGGTGCCGCAAAGAAATTCGAATTTTCAGAATAAATAAGAAGAAAATTAAATAAGTTAGAAAATGAGAAAAGAAGGTGGAGACTGAGATAATTCGAATTTTTGGAAAAAGGAGGAAATATAAATCAAACGAAAGATAAAAAGAAGAAAAACAGAAAATTTCGAAGTTGGGGGGAAGGAAAATCAAAAAGTGAAGGAGAAAGGGGAGATATAGGTAAGAGAGAGAAAAAGGAGTGAAGGGGAGATGGGAGAAGTGATGGGGTTGTAGCTGGGGGAGAGGAGGATGAGAGAATGAGAGAGAAAGAGATGGGAAAGGTGGAGAGGGATCAAGAAGCAAAGAGAAAAGAGGAGAAAAAAAAAATGGGGTGGGGAGGGGGGTATGAGTGGTGAGAGTGATTAGAAGGAAGTGAGTGAGGCAGAAGAGGAAGAAGTACAGGGGGTGAGTAAGAGGAAAGAGAAAAGGTAGAGAAAGTGGGTTAGTAAGGAAATGGAAGAGAGAGGGATGATACCTGACCCTTGGTGTCTCCAAGGGCACAAGGTATACCAAGACGAGGAGGGTCTTAGCCTTCTGTGCCACAAGGCAGCTGGAGGAGAGAGGGGGTTGAGATCTTAATCAGCCGCTAGCAGTAGTACTGCAGATCCGCAGATCCAGGGTATGATGTGTGAGGAGACCCTCACCAGTGTAGAACAGCCCCCTGATCAGGGGGGTCTTCAGTTCCACAGCAAGCTGCAATGTAGCACTGCAGATGGCCACGTGCGCAGGCAGCAACAGCCTGTTGGCCGTCAGCTAGGGATGGGAGGGGGGGGGGGGGGGGGGGGGGGGGGGGGGGGGGGGGGTAAATAGCTGGCACGCTATGGTAACGCGCGGCACGGACGTGGTCGCAGGCGTCGGACCTTCATGGTCGTGTCACGCAGGAATTTGTTCCGCACTTTTGACTTCGCATTGTTTCACTCCGGCCGTGCGCGCCAGTCATACTCCTCGCGATCCCTAGCGACAGATCTCGACTTCGCGAGAGGACAATTTTCTTTCACTCAACGGTTGTCACTACCCTCAAGTAGAGGTATCCCTACTGAGTTACCGTCCCACATGTGGCAACTTTTAATATGTCGTGCCAGAGGTGGATCGGCCGAGGGTTTTTCTTTTCGTTGTAGCATAGGGACTCTCGCGATGAAAACCTATTGATCCCATAAGCGTCGAGTGTTTGCAAAAAAAAAAAAAAAAAAACGTGACGCTCATATAAACAGCCAACCGCTAGGGAGTCATCATGATAATTCGATAATATGCGGACCTCCCTAAACTGGGTTATTTGCGATGAGCCAAATAATGCTCTCACATATACGAAGGCGTGCGACCCACATAATTATATGGGGTTCCGGCAGTACTTAAAGAAAAAGCTCGGCGGCTTCTCGCTAGCTGATGTTATCTAAGCAAACTAGCCCTCTTACTTTTCGTTGATAATGACAGTAATGAAGTAAGGGGTATTTTTTAAAGTGGTAGGGGGTTCCTGGAGTTCCACGGCGGATGACAGTCTCACTATCACGGACCTTAACGTCCAACCAAATAAAATTCAAGAAGGACTCTATTTTCTTTTAATCTATTCTACCAATACCCCTTCTTTTCCCCAAAAAAAATTATTCCGCGATACGATCCTTAGATCTAAAACTGTCGATCCCCTCTACTTCCATTTTAACTTTGAAATAGATATGAGTATCATAGGGGGTAATTGCAGGTGAACAAGGCCACATCCTCACAATCATTGTGTGTCCAATGATATCCACGTACCAATCGCAAACGCACAGACTAAAGCCCGGGAACACAAAACTCCCTGACACCAAAAACCTGCACAGATGCGAGAAAAAACAAACATGCCATGCACTAAATGCAATCAACTTATGCTCCTCGTGCTTGTCCCTCATTCCCCAAACCCTCTATCACCATTCCTTCCTAATCTTGTGACACATCTATGCCCAACCCCCTCTTTTTACACAAAGGACTATTGGGAGTGATTAGGACTACTTAGCCATGATGACACAAGGAAAGTTTTGCCTGCCTACAGGGGTTCACCTTCAAGAATGGGTATCAAGTCGAAGAAATAGTTGGATCAGCTAAACCGGCCTATTTTTCAGGGTGAAAAATATACAAAATGCAGTAGATGCAAAGACTTTTAACAAGTCTCTTTTCTCAGGTAATATCCCGGTATTCGCGACCTGCACATACAGGCCACAAATTTCAACATTCTTTTTTTCTTTTCTCTATGTTTATGACTTTTTCTTTTCTGAAGATAACCGTTTCAGATTCGCTTGCCCATATTCAGACGAGCGCCTAACCATAGTCTAATTCTAATCTTCCTTAATGCCCTTCTTTTTTCTACGTATCTATAAGTTTTGTCTATCTCTTGCTTTAAGCAAGTCGGTTTGTAGGGCGTCCATCTCATAACCCCATTTGTGTGATCAAATCTTCCTCCCATTTCTATGTGCATTCCTGCTTTTGATCTATCATTCCCTAATCAGTTCTCATTACTTTTACCCCCTCACTTTCTTCTAATCCTAAGGGGGAAGACAAATCTTAGCAAGAATCATTTCGCCTTTTATGGAAAGAAAACATTGTCCCTGCATTCTCACCATTCTACCTTTAAATCCTTCATACTTCAAGTTATCAATTCAAAAGGATCATCATCCATAGGCTAATTGGGCGGACACTCCTTGGCATTCTATCCAACCACTAGACAACACCATTACATGAGGTGATTGGACGGGCACTCCTTGGTCCTCTTTCCAATCACCTCTCACAAGGAACAAAAACAAACATGTAAACAAACTTACAAGAAGCAACTGGACGGGCACCACTTGGCCTTCTATCCAGTTACTTGACAATACAATACATGAGGTAGTTGGACGAGCACTCCTTGGCCCTGTATCGAATCACCTTTCACAATAAACAAGAACAAACATGTAAACAAGTTTACAAGAGGCAACTGGACGGGCACTCCTTGGCCCTTTATCCAGTTACTTAATAATACAATACATGAAGTGATTGGACAGACACTCCTTGGCCCTCTATCCAATCACCTCTCACAATGAACAAGAACGAACATGTAAACAACTTTACAAGAAGCAACTGGACGGGCACTCCTTGGTCCTTTATCCAGTTACTTAACAATATAATACATGAAGTAATTGGACCGGCACTCCCTGGCCCTCTATCCAATCACCTCTCACAAGAAACAAGAACAAACATGTAAACAAACATGTAAACAAACATACAAGAAACAACTGGACGGACACTCCTTCGCCCTCTATCCAGTTACTTGACAGTACAATACTGGACAACAAAAGTGATTTACTTTATTGATCACAACTCTAGGTAACTTTAATCTCCCCCAGCGAAAAGGTCGTGATCCCTTAGCCCTAAGGCTGTTTTGTCTAGGCTGGCTCTTTTCTTCCCCCTCCTCACACATTTCTCTCACATTCCTTTTAGATTCAATAATCATGAGAGGTTCTGCATGTGTATATAAACAAATATTTGGAATAGAGGGAAGTGAAATGCGTACTTGAAAGTTCTCTGCCTCAAGAGTTCCGCCTGAACTCCGGCAAGGCTCCCGTAATCGCCTTGTAACTTGGGTATGTTTAGGCTGAACAAAAGAGGAAACTGAAGTCCCTAAGAATGAAACTTTTTTTTTTTTTTTCGAGGGCCTCCAATAGTATTGTCTTTCTTGCAACCATTATCCTATGAGCATTAGTATATGAGAGATAGATCTTGTTGCTTGTTCACCATGACTCTTCTCTCTTCCAATATCACGCATCCCTTTTTCATTTTTTGATTCCTCCTCTTGGCCTATACCGTCGTGATAATCAATAGCATCAAATGATAATAGCAATATAATAATAAATAGAACGAATACTAATACTAATAATAAGAACAATAATAATGACAGTAATAATAAAAGCAACAAGTAACCGCCGGGAATGATGAAATAATGACATATCTGCAACTCAAAGGTATGAACCTGGTCAGGAACATAGTCAGATTCAACTTTCTCTTTAGCATATGGCTATACAACGTTCAACATAATTTCTCTCCTCCTATCGTTGTATCCCAATGACTTGTTTGCACGTACTCATAACACCCTCTTATCCAACTAGGATCTACCCTAGGTGTCCCGCACACACATGTTCCTATACCTGCTTGCTGATGCGGTGGCTATGGCCACTCCTTCTTTCTTACAGCTAGTTGTTCGTTATGACTGACCTTCTCTCTCTTTGGTCCTTTCCTCTAGTTATGCCCGCACACTCACTTATCTAATACACAAGAGTCTATCCTGAATACACCCACTACTAAGTGCTACTAACAAGCATCAACTCTCGGTCCTGACGCAGCCATAGCCAACTATTTTCCTCAATCTCTTTTCCTAGCACAACTTCTCCGCTTAACACTGCACTTCCCCGCTTCATCACACAAGTGCTGCAACACCTTCACACTCTCTTATGAATGGGCAATTTGCCAGGGCGAGAGGCTGGTCAGTCCCTATATTGTCTTAAAACTTCGTTTGGGTTGCCCCATCCTCAGCTGTAGTTGGCCCGTTTAGGCCTGGTACCACATGCTCATCAATCTTCCCTGCATACTGTCGGGGTTCAATCGCCCGACAAGTTGGTGATAAAACTGTCTGGCACAATCATGCTTATTTCGCGACTTTATGTATGATGAGTATAACAGTCATACACTCACTCATACATAAACAGAGCAGACACAGAGAGAGGCGGGGAGAGCAAAACAGTCTTATGTTCAACAATAGTGGTGAGGCGACCACCTAGGCTGGAAGGCAGATGGTAGGCCGGTGGCGGACAAATGCAAGGAAAATAAGATATAACGAAATAACAGAATTCCAGACTGCTAAATCACGTTGAAAGCCAGCAAATCGGAACGTTGTTAAGAAACAGTGATGTACTATTGTTCCTTCAACGGAGAACCAAAGTACGGAGTCTGAATACCTATGAGAGTATGCATTTCACCATCACCGGTATACATATCCAGAGTTACCCCTCCTACCTACCAGTATGTGCGTAGACTCTATGATCATCACGGCCTACTGGTAGCCTACAAATTGATAATGCATCCGGTTGACTTCAACAACAGAGTCGAAGAGCACGAAGATGTCATCCTAAGTGGACCCTTGCCAAGACCAGGTACGTGTCTTTCTCATTTGCCTCCCTGTCTCCCTTTCTTTGTCCCTGTCTTCCACCTTGTATGCTACTACTGTAAGGATTCTATTTTTTTGTCACTAGCTGGAGTGTACCAGGTAACATGCATGTCACACAGTTCTCACAGATTGCAATGACTCACACGAAGTACCATGGAAAATGAGTGGAAACCAGGATGCGCATCTCAATTAACGCAACCATATTAAGTAGAGAGAATCACGAGTTCAGATAGTATGGCGCCTAATAGAAATACACGTGTTCTTCATCCAACAAGAGTTCTAGGCCTGATACTTATCTTTGCCAGCAGCCAATCACCAAGAACAACACTCAACAGGTAAGTGTCACTATAGCCCTTTTTTCTCTCTCTTGGTCGTTCTCTCTCTGTCTTTCTTTCTAAAGTCCTGGTTTATTCACACTCACCATGCATTCAGACTCTCTATCACACGAGAATCTACTCTGAATACTGTTCACTGGTCTTCCTACTAACTATCCTTGCTACTCTACTAACTAGCATTGGCGCAGCTATGGCTGCCCTTCCTTCAGCCAGCTCCCCAATTCCCTCTTTCTCATTTCAGCGCGACTCTCAGTCTTAACGCAGCTCGCACACATCTGACGCACAAGGGCTTCAGCACTTTCACACTCTCACGTGAATGAGTATCTGCCAAATGGGCGGCTGGTCAATCCTTTATGGTGCAGGACGCCTAGGATTCTCAGCCTAGTACCTGTTGTTGGAAGGTGCACGTCATAGCCTGTGTCCCACTGTGTTCGTCACAGTTTGTGTTACTGTGTATCTGACTACTCGAGTGGGTGTCACTGCGACTATTACCATGAGATTGTGTAGGTGTCTCTAGGACCGTGTCTCTATGTGTGTTGCTTTGTCTGTGTCTTTGTCTGTTTGTCGGTCTAAGTCTATTTGTCTGGCTTGTCTGTCTGTCTGTCTGTTTTTATATGTGTTTGTTTGTGTCTTCCCGTATCCATGATCACCACTAACTACACTTTTATCTGTAGTAAGCAGGATGCAGGTGCATCCTCCCCACTGTTAGTGGCCAGGCAGGTAAGTTCCCTCCGATACTCCTCCATTCGTGTCCTCAAGTGCTTGTTCCCGAGGTGCTTCACACTTTGCAATGTACCTTGTCAGTTCTGGCGCCAATTTCGGTTGATGGTTCGGAGGCAAGTACACCCCTTCGCTCAGGTAAAAATTCCCCCTTACACTTCTTCTTCTTTTTTTCCTTCCCTCTTCTTCTTCTTCTTCTTCTTCTTCTTCTTCTTCTTCTTCTTCTTCTTCTTCCTCCTTTTCTTTTACCCCAATGCTCGGTACGACATTGCCATTTAAAGCCGATCTGCCCACAATTGAAATGCAACGAGCAAATGCATTTGTAAGAAGGATAAAGAGGAATGGTCGTAGATAATAATAATAATAATGATAATAATAATAATAATAATAATAATAATAATAATAATAATAATAATAATGGAAATGAGCAAATAGCGAGATGCACAACCACATTTGGACGCCCGATCCTAACAAAGTGTTTAGAAAGTAGCATTGCACCAATATAACACCAATGGGGAATCGTAATACTGAAGCCGATTGTCAATAAGCTTGCCCTCGCCACCACCAACATGTGTATCCAGGCCCTTCTTCCTTCTTCGCGCAGGGCGCCCAACCTACTCCTTACACAGTTACCATTTGCCTACTAATTGACAATGCAACTGTTTGACGTCATCAGCCCACGAAGTACTTGGAGATGTTGCTCAATGCAGACTATCATCAGTACCAGGTACATGTCCTCACATCATCAACCTCACCTCTCTCTCATTCTCTCACTCTCTCTCTCACTCTCTCTCTCACTCTCTCTGTGGATTGCTCCCGATCGCTTCCCCTCTCTCCGCTCTCTTGCTTTCTCTCCTACACACTCGCACACTCACCAACGCAGACGCGCATACACACACATACACACCCACGTACTCGTAGTGTAAAGTTTCATATTCGAGTGCTAGATTGATTCGATTTTGCTCAGCCTACACTTACACGCACACACACACACACACACACATGCCCAAACGATAGCGCGCGGTCATACGCAAGCACACACACACACATACACACGTACTCATACGATCAAAGAAACAAGTGTGGCGGTGGATATTTTCACGTTATAGCGGTGGATTCATTCGATTTTGTTCCTCCTTTTCAGAGGAAGTATCATGAAGACAGCTGTGATATTGGAAACTTACCTATGCTCTCTCTCTCTCTCTCTCTCTCTCTCTCTCTCTCTCTCTCTCTCATCGTTATCGTCGTAGGCGTCGTCGGTGTCGGGGATAGCATTCTAAAGGGTCGAAAGGTGTTGCCAACATCTTGATTCGATCACTAGGAATGACTCGTCCGTCCCTGGCGAACCGGAAACCATCCGAAGCGCACATAGTGAGTCCCTTGAAACTCGAGTACAAGGTCTCAACACCTGCGTACGGTCATCACTGACTGTGAGGAAGGTAAGCCCTCC
Source organism: Chara braunii (assembly GCA_003427395.1). Lineage (NCBI taxonomy): Eukaryota > Viridiplantae > Streptophyta > Charophyceae > Charales > Characeae > Chara > Chara braunii. Next base: position 498,920 of record BFEA01000512.1, on the reverse strand, counting down.
TTTCTTCTCTCTTTTCCTCCCTCTCTCTCTTCTTCTTCTTCTTACTTCTCCTTCTTCTTCTTCTTCCTCTTCTTCTTCTCCTCCTCTTTTTTGCACTTCGCCTTCTTTTCCTTGCGAGTTCCGCCTCTGTTTATTCACATGCGCCTCTCTCTCTTGCTTTCTCCCGGTATTACTCCCCCGCTTTTCCTGCTGCGCGCTACGTCCGTGCGCTGCTGCGTACTTGCTGTATCGCCCTCCGAGCGCTTAGCCCGAGTAAGTGGACCACGGCCTCGGATGCCGTATTCAGACCATGTGGAATGGATTTGCCCGTCTATGAGGTGCAGATTCATTAAGGGCCAACCAACGGAAAGCGGTTATGAGATCGAGAAGAAGAAATAAATAAATAAACAAATAAATAAATAACCACATCTAACTAATAACAAAAATAATAATAATAATAATAAAAAATAGAGGAATGATAATCCACTAACTACCCCTTGCTGCCAAGTGTAACGCCCTCGTTTTCAACGGGTCAACTAACTCTAACTATTTTCGAATCAGAGGTCACGGGTTCGAGCCCTGACTCACGGAGCCCTCACGAAAGTGTAGGGGAACTCCTTTGTCAAAAGGAGTCATCCTTCAGGCAGATGGACTTGATCCTTGAGTTTGTCATTGGTTAATCTATATTGAAACCTACTGGCTAGCTACTACTTCGAGGAAGACAGGAGCAGTCCAGGTATAAGTAGAGATGCAAGGCATAGTCCCACTAGTGGTCCAAGCCCAATTCTAAGTCTGTGTGGGTGTGTGCACGCTTGCTGGTCAGCGTGCTTGTCTGAGTGTTTGTCGGCTTGAGTATGTGCGTGATTCCTAAGGGCACTGAGTCGATTGGAGTGCCCGAAGGGCCGGTACTTACGTGTGGCTGTTACACTAAGGGTCAAAGTAGGGAAATCCAGTACCCTACTGAGTAAGGATAGTTATGTCGGATACATCAGATGTCATTTTTTAAAGTCCCATCGTCGGTCGTTTTCGACCACTGTGGTCGAAGGGTTTTCAGCATATCACGCCGAGGTGTGTGCTAACTATTTTGGATTCGACTGTCCTCTCATTTCCTATCCCGTCAGTCGGCCACCTCTGCTTTAGGGGATTGGAGGGGGTATCCTACTTATTTTTAGTATACATCGCGTCAGTTTGCGTTGTAATGTGATTGATTCATTTAGCCTATGATTTAGATATACCAGGATATTCATTATTTAATGCCACTCTGCCGACAGTGTGTATTGTTTTATTTTCGTCCGGCTCGGTCATGACGACTGATGCCGTGGTTGTGTCAACTGAAAATTTAAGGGCAAATACCCTTGTAAGGGTATTAGCCTCGACAGTATTCTCATACCCTATTAAGCGACGTCCCCGTCGCTGGGGTTCATAAATGCAAAATAAGGCCTTCTGACTCTAGAATTAACCAAAAATCCGAGGCTCTGGAGGAATGCGAGTTAAAACAAACACTTCTCTCCTTGGCATATCAGACTGTCGTCGAAATTCTAACCCGGGTTACCCACTCAATCAGTGCATGAAACAAACTCAACAAAATACGACTCAAGTCAGTGGGGAACTAGGTCTGTACTACAACAGTTGAGTTTACCAAGGAAGGTCTTGATCATTTTACCTCACATCTTTAGATTATTTTGTCCATGTGTTCGTTGTTTGTCTGCGAAGCTAGAGCTCAAAAGTTGAGCTTCAACCTTTTAGACACGGGTCCTAACCGAGGCCCGTATATTGTTATGCACTGTCCCTCTTGAAGTCTGACACAAGGGGATCAGAGACCTCCATCTTGACACACCACAGTCCTGCTGATCAGACCGGAGTTGCGGCCCACCGTGTTCTTACCTCAACGGTGGTTTCCCTCGCTGGTTGCGCAGCGATGGGCAAATCCTCCTATTCTCTGGTTCAATTGCCAAATCTTCGAAATCTGACTCCAACCCCTTCGATAATCCACCTGATCTGGTCCCTTCATTGGGGCGGCCATCCCCTCTGTTATCAGTTCTAGACCCAAATCGAAAGGGTGATGCGTCCTTCTCTCCTGCTCAGTAGTGCCCATGTAAGTTGACTTTTCCGTTTCCTTGAAGACCTGTTGGCATGTTCCTGCCTGCAACCCCTCTCCTGCCTTTAAGGCTAGAGACTCAATAATAGAAGGTGCTGACAATGAATATCGTGGCTCTTCTGTTCCTTTCTCCTCTACAACCTTCTTCTCATTTTCTTCTGCAGTTGGTCCTGCAACACTCCTTAGTTCAATTTCCTGTTGTTCTTTCCAATCAATCACTCTTGTTGATCCCACCTTTTCAAAGGATTGAACTCCCTTCTTTATCTTTTCCAATCCCTTTGCCAATCTTTGCTTCATCTCTTTCCACTTGCCTTCTCAGTCCATGATGAGTGATTCTCCAACTCTCCCCTCTGTTATTCTCTCTTTCCCTTGCTTGCTGCTGAAATCCTGACTTCCCTTCTTTAAGGCTGAATTCAAAGCCTAGATTTCCTTCTTCATCTTCTCCTTCTCCTTCTTTAGCTACTTCACCTCTCCTTTTAGTCTTTTTACTTCTTCCTTCATCCTTGCCATTGAATCATGTTTTGTCCTTGACCTCTTTTCTCTATCTTTCCTTCCCTCCTTCTGTACCTATGGCTTCTCTTCTTCGTGATTCTCCCTCAATGGTCATGACTGCTTGTCATTCCCAACCCTTCCTGACAGAGAGAAGGTTAACAATAGTCGTATTTTTCATCACCACTTCAGGATACCCTTCACCACTTCAGGATACAACCTGCCTAAACAGGTGGTTTTCAGGATCTTCGGACTTTTCACCACTTCAAGACCATTCAGGTCTGAAAATCATGAATGGTCATGAAGTGGTGAAAGCTCCGAAGACCCTGAAAAACACATGTTTAGGCAGCCTGCATCCTCAAGTGGTGAAGGGTGCTTTTCGTGGTCTTCAGACCTTTCACCACGTGAGGACACGAATGGTTAACGACCACTTGAAATTTCAGAATGAAAGATTCTGAAGTGGTCTGAAACCGCTGAAATGGCTTGAAGGCACTTCAGGTCATTTCATAAGTTTCGGGTGGTTTAGAGGACAAGTTTTATGGTGCTTTTTTTTTTTCCCCTGCCTGTTTTTTCAGCCACTTTAGGTCATTTCATAAATTTCAGGTGGGGACCTGAAACCACTGAAGTGGCTGAAGCTTCTGAAAGGGGTTTCGGGTACCCCCATCCAACCATTTGGATGGGGGTACCTGAAACCCCTTTCAAAAGCTT
>BFEA01000512.1:477484-495166 GCA_003427395.1 Chara braunii | reverse complement strand
ACCTGAAACCCCTTTCAGAAGCTTCAGCCACTTCAGGTCATTTCAGGAATTTCAGGTGGGGACCTGAAACCGCTGAAGTGGCTGAAGCTTCTGAACGGGGTTTCGGGGACCCCCATCCAACCATTTGGTGGAGACCTGAAGCGGTTGAAAGTGGCCTGTAAATAGTGTGTGCTGTTAACCATCTCTCCTTAAGGACCATTCAGGATTTTTATACTGCCAAAAACTCTCACTTGACCACTTAAGGACACCTTTCACCACTAAGTCTCCAGGATGCAGCCTACCTAAACGGGTGGTTTTCAGGGTCTTCGTACCTTTCACCAGTTCAGAACCATTCAGGATTTTCAAACTGCCCAAAACTCTCATTTCGGAATTTTCATTCCTGAATTTTCAGCTACCCGATAACCGCTTGTGTCCTGGCAGGGCCTTTTGTTTTGCAGCCCTCAAAGTGACTTTTATTTCTCTCTTCTTTCTTTTTTCCTTATCTTTCTCTCCTTATTCCTCTCCTTTCTTGCGTGTGTCTTCCTTCCTCTGTGCCTTTTCTTATTTAACGGGTTCACCACAGCCATCACCTTCCCTGGTTTTACCTTTGTTTTCAGTTCCTTCAATTGACCAAATATACTAGACAACACTCCTCCTAATGCCGCGTTTGTCCCTTGGACGACACTCGTTGCCTTTCTTTTCTTCCTCTCCATATTCACTTGATGGTGAAACACTTGATCCAGATCATCAGAAACTACATTTCTCTTGATTGTCTCCCACGTTGTCTTCCTTCCTGACACGCCCCCTCGAGTTCCATGGACTCATAGCCTGAAAATTCGCCCAAGAAAATTACGCACTGCATTTCTTCTGACAGTCCTGCCACTCTTTCTGCCATTTTCTCGAAGGCATTTGCAAACACTTCTTCAGTTGTGAAGTCACCTCGGCTCAAGTTGTGCAAATGATCCACTGTTAGCAACCCATCTCCTAATTTGAACTTTCTCTGCATTCCCTTCTTAAATTCTATCTAATTTCCCCCAGCTTCAGTCACCACTTTCTCCACTCCCGAGCGAAATTCTCACCAAACATACTCGTAAAGTTGGGCAATTTTTTCCTCTGTAAACAATCGGCAAAACACTTGCTCGAGGAGTTTCAGCCAATACGATACACGTTCTCCTATGAATGAAAACACTTCTATCATTGGCAGATTTGATCTCTTGACAACCCTATCACCAAGAAGCTTTGCAAGCTCAGCTGCCGTAATAGGTTGCGGTCTTGGTGCTTCCACTTCATCCCCATTCGCATCTCCTATCATAACCCCGATCAATAATTTTGTGTTCACAAACACAACCACATAGTGAAAATCTCAATTTTTCAACCATAATTATTGTTTCCCTCTTTTAATAATTCTAATAAATCATTTCTAGTCCTCATCGTCCTTAGTCTCTCTGTCTCACTCCTATCTACACTATTTTATAATTCATCCATATTCACCTATTCTCTTGTCGCCGGATTATAAAAAAGGTTAAACAAGATTGGAATCTCCCCGATGCACTCTTTGCTAAAGACTTCTTTTTTTAACGCATCCCAGAAGGCAGACTTATCCTTTAAGAAGTATGCGTTGGCATACGCATCTACAATAGACATAACATCTGCGATTCATTTTTTTGACAAGGTTTGGTCCTTCTTTCAAGTATAAGCAATACATGAGTTGTGGGGTATAGAACCCATATCCTAAAAAAGGCACTGATAAGGCAGCCTCCGCAGCCGTTTCTACTCTCGCCAGACTGCAAAAAGCCTCATTGACAATGAATTCCGGAAGAGTATCATTTAAGAAGCAAGTGAGCAGTTGAAAATCCTTCGTCCCTCCAACCTCTATCGTGCTTTGAATAGGTCCCGGAACCCCCCAATACATCTTTCTTGACCAGTTGTCTCGGGTAAGTTCTGCCAATCGAATCACTTTGAAAAGGGGTCAGTCTTGTTCTAATGCAAGATCTACCCCAAGTCGGTCAAAGAAGGAAGGTGGAATGTACAAAATTACCCTGACGTTTGCTCGACGGTCGTCACTTATCCACCCTGTTTCTACCCATAAATATGCTTGTTCCCCTATCCGAAACCCTCACCTGATGTCTCCATATTCATCTCTAATTTCCCCCTTCGGTATCGTCATTCGTATACCTTGTTCTGTTACCACAGGTTCACTGGCGTCATGACACTTCTTCATTTCCAACATAAGGCCTGACTCTTGTTATCATAAACACACGACCTGAATGCAATATCTCATTCATTTCTTGAATTAAAGTTATTCTGTTTATTTCGTTTAAAATAAAGAAATGCCTAATATGCTAAAAAAAAACATTATTGTTTCAAAATGGCCATGCATCTAATCTTGTCTAGTTATTGTCTACGTACTACATTAGTCTCATTCCTCCATCTATTAGACTTATATCCAATCATCGATCCAGATGTCGTAGATGAGTCCGAACATGGTCGGGATACCATCTACACAGTCCCCAAGACGTACTTCTTCTCGAAACTTGTCCTAGTATTCGAATCGTTCTGCAAGGAAATATATGCTCATGTAGGCATCTGCTATAGACAAGATATTCCGAAAATCTTTCCCCTCAAGTTCTTGACCAATTTCTAGGTACAGACAATAAATCAAGTGGGGTATAGCGGAGTTGTATCCTTCTCTTGGCACTTCCCTAGCTATCCTAGCCGCCATTTCCATCCTTGCTACCCTTCCGAAAAAAAATTTTAATAACGAACTCTGGGAGTGTAACCTTAATGTGGCAGGTGCTCAAACGAATTTTGCTTCCTCTCTGGACTTTTATTTATCTTAAGACAGTCCTAGCTCCTTCTTGATATGCCCTTTGGGACCATGACTCTAGAGCTGATTTGGCGATCTACATTTCTCTTGAGAGATGCCTTCCTAACCTTAGTGCCAGGTCCACGACATGGGTCGTCCAAAGATGAGATGCTAGGTAAAGTATGACCCTGACAATAGCGTCTCTGGTATTTGACACCCAACCAGATTCGACCCAAACAAAAGCACCCCTGGTAATGGACGCACCCCACCATAGATCTATGATTTCACCTCAGATTCTGTTATGAGGTACTGGCACTGTAATCCCGTCACTTGTTTGACTTGGCACGACAACTTCTGACGTTCTTGATGTGTATGGCATCTTGATCACCTCCGTTATCTTTAAAAAGACCTGTTATAACATACGATCATGACGTGGAATAATTTTACCGTCACTCTCTATGATCATTTTAAAACTTTATTTTTTTTTGAGTGATGATGACAATGTTGACTGCTTTGACTCGTAGACTGATTACTTTTATCTGCTTTTAGCCTCATTCTTACGATCTAAGTAAATTTTCAGAGTCATCTATGACTCAGCTTCATCTCGTGTTTCAGCCAATGTCTCCCAATCTCTCGTCCATGAGTTGTAAGCAAGCCCATGAACAATAGGAACACCATCCATACAGGTGTTGTCTTGGACTTCATGTTTGAACTTTTCCAAAAAAACATCTCTTTCACGAATTATCTCACGGATTGCTAGTGTCTTTCCCTTCCAAGGCAGATCCCATCTCTAAATAAAGACAGTATATGAGATTCGTTGCAAAGAATTCATACCTTGTTGCCTATGTGGTTCGTGCCACTGTCGCAGCAGATTCCATCCTGGACTGTCTTCCAAAGGCTTCATTAATGATAAAGTCTGGTAAGACTGCCCTTAAGAACATGGTGGGGAATACGAATTCACTCGCCCTTCTAGCCTCGACACTAATTGTCGCACGACAATCCTCTCCTCGGGTCACTCTCCTAACCCATGTGTTGATTGTAGATTCTCTCATCAGAACTTGTCTAGAGAGGGAATTTCCTTCTTCTAACATAGCCCTAATCCCACTGTGAACCATCAGTTGTGAGGATACATACAAGGTTATTATTATAACTGCATGTCTCTCCGTTCTTTTCCAACCAGACTCTACTCAGAAGAAAGCGCCTTCGGCTAAGGAAAATCCCTGCCACCTATCAATCTCATCTTCTTCAGTCCTGCCAGAAGGGATCGTCAGTTCAAATCCATTGCTGACTCTTACAGGCATTTTAACCGCGTAATACACATGATTCATTTTCGCAATACCACCAACAAGGATACTTCATCAGGTAAGCCTTGACTTCAAGGTTCCTCTCCTGCTAATTGACTTCTCTAAAAAGAACCCTTGACTACCCTTAGTGAGGTTGTATCAGAATCATAACCACCTAATTCTTCCAGGTTAAGTCAATGGGTACTTGACTAAGAGTCATAGTGCCTCTTATTCAACCATCGGTTGTACCTAGCCTTAAGAACATTACTGACGGTTATAGGCCTTTTAATGGCTAGACGATCAAGAGTCATAATAGAACCTGGACGCCTTCAAGTGTTTTTAAGAACTTGTTATCCGCCTTCTTTCCTCTGTAGGATCAGAGATGAAGTCTTGGTTGGGATACGTTTTCTGGATTCCACTTGTCCTTCCAAGACTTCCTTTTCATATGACCCCCTTGTATAGCAGATAGGAAATCAGACCACATAATTCAACTTGGCATAAGAAAAAAAGTGCCAAGATGATACATAGTCGATGATCAAAGGTTGCAGCTTGAGAAACGACGGGCGGGTCAGGAATGCGCGATGGTGGTAGTGCAGGGCGAGGAGGTGAAAGGAGTACTGCCAATTGTTGTGGGTGATGCATTGCGGAGGAAGAAGGAGTGGAATGAGGCATAGGATAAGTCTGAGAAGGCGGTTCAAAACGCGGGGGCGGGGCTCCATAGTGTTGTTCATACTTATGTGAATAATAAGTCATTATTCCTGGCGATGGCGTACCCTCTCGCTAATCCTCTAGTCGATGGCGCATCCTGACTCCTTCCCATTTCTCCTCTTCGTCTTCTTCCTCTCTTTCCAGTTCTTCCCTCTCTTTCGTCAAGTGAACTGGCCTATCGGCAACTTTTCCTAATCGTCTACCTCTCCCTCTTCCTATTTCTGATCCTCGTCTTTTCGGTGGCATAAATGATGGTTTTGTATGTCAGTTCCTAAATTAATACCTATGACATTCGGAATGTGCAAGTTTGTTACGATGTAAAAAGTATACTTATACTTTACACGATAAAGAAATCTTGGATAATTTTCATTAATTATCTACGTGTTCTGAGCCACTGAAAAAAAACCATAGTAGTTATCTTATATTTTGTTGTTTTAGCAAGAACTCCAATTAACCAAACCCCGGTCCATTCTCATAGGACCCCGACTGGCAACCGAAAGGTCCCCGGCAACGGTGCCACCTGTCGTAACGCGCGGCCCGAACGAGGTCGCAGGCGTCGGACCTTCGCGGTCATGTCACGCAGGAATTTGTTTCACCCTTTCGACTTCATATTGTTCCACTCCGGCCGTGCGCACCAGTCATACTCCTCGCGGTGCCTAGCGACAGGTCTCGACGCCGTGAGAGGACAACTTTTTTCCACTCAAGGGTTGTCACTACCCTCAAGTAGAGGTATCCCTGTTGAGCTATCGTCCCAGATGTGGCGGTTTTTCATATGTCGTGCCCGAGGTGGATCGACTGAGGGTTTTTCTTTTCATTGTACCACAGGAACACTCACAATGAAAGACTATTGATCCCATAACCGTCGAGTGTTTGCAAAAAAAAAAAAAAAAACATTCAGGACGCTCATATAAACAGCCCACCGCTAGGGAGTCATCATGATAATTTGATATGTGGATCTCCCTAAACTAGGTAATTTGCGATGAGGCAAATAATGCTCTCACATATACGAAGGCGGGCGACCCACATAGTTATATGGGGTTCCGTCCGTACTTGAAGAAAAACCTCAGCGGCTTCCCGCTAGCTGATGCTATCTAAGCAAACTAGTCCTCTTACTTTTCGCTGATAATGGCAGTAATGAAGTAAGGGATATTTTTCAAAGTGGTAGGGGGTTCCTCGAGTTCCACAACGGATGACAGTCTCACTATCACGGACCTCAACGTCCAACCAAATAAAATTTAAGGAGGACCCTATATCCCTTTGATCTATTCGACCAATACCCCTTCTTTTCCCCAAAAAAAATCCTTCTGAGCTACGATCCTTAGATCTAAAACCGTCGATCCCCTCTAGTTCCCTTGAAACTTAGAAATAGATATGAGTATCATAGGGGATAATTGCTTGGTGAACAAGGCCACATCCTCACAAGCATGATGTGTCCAATGATATGCACGTACCACTCGCAAACACACAGGCCAAAGTCCGAGAATACAAAACTCCCTGACACCAAAAACCTGCACAGATGCGAAACAAAACACATATGTCATGCACTAAATGCAATCAACTTATGTTCTTCATGCTTGTCCCTCATTCCCCAAACCCTCTATCAACATTCCTTCCTAATCTTGTGACACGTCTATGCCCAACCCCCTCACTTTACACAAAGGACTATTGGGAGTGATTAGGACTACTTAGCCATGATGACACAAGGGAAGTTTTGCCTGCCTACAGGGGTTCACCTTCAAGAATGGGTATCAAGTCGAAGAAATAGTTGGATCAGCTAAACCGACCTATTTTTCAGGGTGAAAAATATACAAAATGCAGTAGATGCAAGAACTTTTAACAAGTCTATTTTTTCATGTAATATCCCGTTATTAGCGACCTGCACCCACAGGCCATAAATTTCAACATCCTTTTTCTTTTTTCTCTATGTTTATGACTTTTTCTTTTCTGAACATAATCGTTTCAGGTTCGCTTGCCCTTATTCAGACGAGCGCCTAACCATAGTCTAATCCTAATCTTCCTTAATGCCCTTTTTTTTTCTACTTATCTGTAAGTTTTGTCTGTCTCTTACTTTAAGCAAGTCAGTTTGTAGGGCGTCCATCTCAGAACCCTATTTGTGTGATCAAATCTTCCTCCCATTTCTATGTGCATTCCTGCTTTTGATATGTCTTTCCCTAATCAGTTCTCATTACTTTTACCCCCTCACTTTCTTGTAATCCTAAGGAGAAAGACAAATCTAAGCAAGAATTATTTCGCCTTTTGCGGAAAGAAAACATTGTCCCTGCATTCTCACCATTCTACCTTTCAATCCTTCATACTTCAAGTTATCAATTCAAAAATACCATCATCCATAGGCTAACCGGGTGGACACTCATTGACCCTCTATCCAACCGCTAGACAACACCATTATATGAGGTGATTGGACGGACACTCCTTGGTCCTTTATCCAATCACCTCTCACAAGGAATAAGAACAACATGTAAACAAACTTACAAGAAGCAACTGGATGGGCACTCATTGACCCTCTATCCAGTTACTTGACAATACAATACATGAGGTGGTTGGACGGGCACTCCTTGGCCCTGTATCGAATCACATTTCACAATGAACAAGAACAAACATGTAAACAAGTTTACAAGAAGCAACTGGACGAACACTCCTTTGCCCTTTATCCATTTACTTAACAATACAATACATGAAGTGATTGGATGGGCACGCCTTGACCCTCTATCCAGTCACCTCTCGCAAGGAACAAGAACAATCATGTAAACAAACGTACAAGAAGCAACTGGACGGGCAGTCCTTGACCCTCTATCCAATTACTTAACAATACAATGCATGAGGTGGTTGAACGGACAATCCTTGACCCTCTATTCAATCACCTCTCACAATTAACAAGAACAAACATGTAAACAAGTTTACAAGAAGCAATTGTACGGTCACTCCTTGACCCTTTATCCAGTGACTTAACAATACAATACATGAAGTGATTGGACGAACACTCCTTGGACCTCTATATAATCACCTCTCACAGGGAACAAGAACAAACATGTAACAAGCATACAAGAACCAACTGGGTGGGCACTCTGTGGTCCTCTATCCAGTTATTTGACAGTACCATACGAGACAACAAAAGTGAGTGACTTTATTGATCACAACTTTGGGAATCTCCCCCAGTGAAAACTTCGTGATCCCTTAGCCCTAAGGCTGTTTTGACTAGGCTGGCTCTTTTCTTCCCCTCTGCACACATTTCTTTCACACTCCTTTTAGATTCAATAATCCAGAGAGGTTCCTCATGTGTATATAAACAAATATTTGGAATAGAGGAAAGTGGAATGCGTACCTGAAAGTTCTCTGCCTCCAGAGTTCCGCCTGAACTCCGGCAAAGCTCCCGTAATAACTTGGGTATGTCTAAGCAGAACAAAAGAGGAAACTGAAGTCCCTAAGAATGAAACTTTTTTTTTTTTTTTTCGAGGTCCCCCGATAGTATTCTCTTTCTTGCAACCATTATCCTAGGAGCATTAGTGTATGAGAGATAGATTTTGTTGCTTGATCACCATGACTCTCCCCTCTTCCAATATCATGCATCCCGTTTCATTTTCTGATTCCTCCTCTTGGCCTATGCCGTCGGCATAATCAGTAGTATCAAATGATAATAGCAATAATAATAATAAATAGTACTAATACTACTAATAATAATAATGACAGTAATAATCTGCATAGCACAGCGAACGTGTTCCCACCCCTCCATGTTCGTGCGAACAGGTCGCGAACATATTTTTTTTTCGTAAAAAAAAATAATTTAAAAATCGATTTTTGATTTTTAACTCATCATTGGCTAAGAATTTGAACATGATTCCTAAGCAAAAGTTGTTTGTTTTATTATTTTACATAACATATATTGTTTTTAGAATTTGTTGAGAACTTTTTTTTTTTTTTTTAATATTTTTGATGTTCGCGTTCGGAGGGTTTTGGGCGCTTGTTCGCGTTCGGGCGAACATGTTCGCGTTCTCCTCCGAACTCGAACACGGTGCTGCGTAGGTAATAATAAAAGTAACAAGTAACCGTCGGGAATGATGAAATAAAGACATATCTACAACTCAAAGGTATGAAGCAGGTCAAGAACATAGTCAGATTCAACTTTCTCTTTAGCAAATGGCTATACAACGTTTAACATAATTTTTCTCCTCCTATCGTTGTATCCCAACGACTTGTTTCCACATACTCACAACACTGTCTTACCCAACTAGGATCTACCATAGTTGTCTCACACACACATGTTCCTATACCTGCTTGCTGATGCGGTGACTATGGTCACTCCTTCTTTCTTACAGCTAACCGTTAGTTATGACGGACCTTCTCTCTCTTTCGTCATTTCCTCAAGTTGCCCACACACTCACTTATCTAACACACAAGAGTCTATCCTGAATACACCCACAACTAAGTGCTACTAATAAGCATCAACTCTCGGTCCAGGCGCAACCATAGATCAACTCTCGGTCCAGGCACAACTAAGTGCTACTAATAAGCATCAACTCTCAGCCCGAGCCAACTTTTTTCCTCAATCTCTTTTCTTAGCGCAACTTCTCCGCTCAGCACTGCACTTCCCCGCTTCAGCACACAAGTGCCACAACACCTCCACACTCTCTTGTGAATGGGCAATTTGCCAGAGCGCGAGGCTGGCTTGTCCCTATATTGTCTTCAAACTTTGTTTGGGTTGCTCCATCCTCTGTTGTAGTCGGCCCCTCCAGGCCTGGTACCACATGCTTATCAGTCTTCCCTGCATTCTGTCGGGGTTTAATTGCTCGACAGGTTGGTGATAAAACTGCCTGGCACAATCATGCTTATTTCGCGATTTTATGTATGATGAGTATAACAATCATACACTCACTCATACATAAACAGAGCAGACACAGATAGAGGGAGGGAGAGCAAAGCGGTCATATGTTCTGCAATAGTGGTGAGGCGACCACATAGGCTGGAGAGCAGATGGTAGGCCGGTGGCGAACAAATGCAAGGAAAATGAGATATAACGAAATAACAGAATTCCAGACTGCTAAATCACGTTGAAAACCAGCAAATCCGAATGTTGTTCAGAAACAGTGATGTACTTCTATTCCTTCAACGGAGAACCAAAGTACTGAGTCTATATACCCATGAGAGTATGCACTTCACTATCACCGGTATACATATCCAGAGTTATCCCTCCTACCTACCAGTTTGTGCTTAGACTATGATCATCACGGCCTACTGGTAGCCTACAAATTGATAATGCATCCGGTTGCCTTCAATAGCAGAGTCGAAGAGTACGAAGATGTCGTCCCCAGTGGACCATTGCCAAAACCAGGTACGTGTCTTTCTCCTTTGCCTCCATATCTCCCTTTCTCTGTCCCTCTCTTCCACCTTGTATGCTACTGTAAGGATTCTGCCTCTTTGTTACTAGCTGGAGTGTACCAGGTAACATGTATGTCACACAGTTCTCACAGATTGCAATTACTCACATGAAGTACAATGGAAAATGAGTGGAAACCAGGAGGCGCATCTCAATTAGCACAATCATATTGAGTAGAGTAAATCGCGAGTTCAGAGTGTATGGCGCCCAACAGAAATGCAAGTCTTCTTCATCCAACAAGAGCTTTAGACCTGACACTCATTTGTACTAGCAGCCAATCACCAAGAACAACACTCAATCGGTAAGTGTCACCATAGCCCTCTTTTCTCTCTCTTGGCCCTTCTTCTCTCTCTCTTTTTCTTTCTATAGTCTTGGTTTATTCACAGTCACCATGCACTCACACTCCCTATCACACGAGAATTTACTCTGAATATTGTCCACGGGTCTTCCTACTAACTATCCCTGCTACTCTACTAACTAGCATTGGCGCAGCTATGGCTGCCCTTCTTTTAGCCGGCGCCCCAATTCCCTCTTTCTCATTTCAGCACGACTCTCAGTCTTAGCGCAGCTCGCACACATCTGGCGCACAAGGGCTTCAACACTTCCACACTCTCACGCGAATGAGTATCTACCAAACGGGCGGCTGGCCAGTCCTTTATTGTGTAAGACTGGTCTCGTGTGGTCTGCATCCAGCCTCTGAGTGTCTGGGATTCTCAACCTAGAACCTGTTGTTGGAAGGTGTATGTCCCAGCCTGTGTCCCACTTTGTTCGTCACAGTTTGTGTTTTCGTGTATCTGACTGCTCGAGTACGTGTCAGTGCGACTGTTACCATGAGACTGTGTAGGTGTCTCCAGGATTGTGTCTGTGTGTGTGTTGTTGTGTCTGTGTGTTTGTCTGTTTGTTGGTCTAAGTATGTTTGTTTGGCTTGTCTGTCTTTCTGTCTGTCTGTTTGTCTGTTTGTCTCTCTGTCTGTGTCTGTCTGTGTTCATCTGTTATGTTTGTCTGTGTCTTCCCGTACCCGCGAACACCACTAACTACACTTTTATCTGTTGTATGCAGGATGCAGGTGCATCCTCCTCCATGTTAGTGGCCAGGCAGGTAAGTTCCCTCCTATACTCCTCCCTTCGTGTCCTCGAGTGCTCGTTTCATAAGTGCTTCCCATTTTTCAACGTACCTGGTCATTTCTGGCGCCAATTTCGGCTGATGGTTCAGAGGCAAGTACACCTCTTCCTTCAGGTAAAAATTCCCCCTTACACTTCTTCTTTTTTTCCTCCTTCCCTCTTCTTCTTCTTCTTCTTCTTCTTCTTCTTCTTCTTCTTCTTCTTTCTTCCTCCTTTTCTTTTACCCCAATGCTCGACACGACATTGCCATTCAAAGTCGATCTGCCCGCAATTCAAATACAACGGGTAAATGCATTTGTAAGAAGGATAAAGAGGAATGATCGTAGATAATAATAATAATAATAATAATAACAACAATACTACTACTAATAATAATAATAATAATAATAATAATAGTAATAATATAATAATGATAATAGTAATAATAATAATAATAGTGATAATAATAATAATAAAAAATCATAATAATAATAATTGACAAGAGCAAATAGCGAGATGCACAGCCACATTTGGATGCCCGATCGTAACACAGTGTCGAGAACGTAGCATTGCATCAATATTACACCAATGGGGAATCGTAATACTGAAGCCGATTGTCAATGAGCTTGCCCTCGCCACCACCAACATGTGTGTCCAGGCCCTTTTTCCTTCTTGGCGCACGGCGCCCAACCTACTCCTTACACAGTTACCATCTGCCTACTAATTGACAATGCAACTGTTTGACGTTGTCGAGACTGGCGAGTCCCGAATAACTTCCCATCACTCAAGAGATCGAATATGGACGATCTGTGCACAACAGAGAAATGTAGAGTGAGACGGCAGGAGAAAGAAAAGATAAAGGATTAGGCCGCAGGAGGGAGTAATGCCCTGGGGCGAGAACCACAGGGGGAAAGAACTAGCGGCAGCAAGCGAGCGAGTGCAAGAAAAGGGGCACATAGAACATAGTAGGTGGCCAGGAGGGTCGTCGGAATGCAATGAGACTAAGGCTAAAGGGCCCCTTGAACTGGCAAATGCAGCACGACAGTGCTAAAGGAATGAGGAAGTCGAGGGATGGGCAGCCCAAAGGCCGCGGGGAGCCAAAAAATGAGGGGCCAACGTGGGGGCCACCTACGAGAACCTCGGAGCGGAGGCCCACGACCAAAGAGATCGGCGCGCACAAGGCGCGAGGAAAGACAAGGGAGAGGGGTCGCTATGGGGCGACAAGACGCCCATGGGGCATGAGACACCTCAGGGAATGACATCCGGGGCGAAATGTGCCGGGGCCAGTCGACGGGACTAAGTGTCGGGGACCGCCGGCGGGACTAAGTGTCGGGGACCACCGGCGGGACTAAGAGTCAGGGACCACCGACGGAACAAGTGGCGGGGACATGTAAAACTCCCAAGAAGAAACGGCGGCACCGCATGAGGGAAAATAATAAATGCAAGGTGCACCATCAAGATCGACATCTTGACGGCCAAGAATATTAACACCACTAGTGGTGACAAACGGGAAGGCCAAGAGGAAAATAAAAAGTAAGGAAAACTCAAGTTGGAGGCATAGGACCAATCCGAAAAATCTCGGATTAGCCTCCCCTAAGGAAATGGAGTCAAAAGAGGCCCCATGTGAAAAATAGCCCCCGGGAGAAAATCGGAGTAGGAGGGGTCACTATGGGAAGAATGTAGGATTAAAAGGAAGCTCCCCATAGCCATGGGAAGGCCATTATTGCAGTCCAAGAAATAACGGACTGCACTTTGGGCATAGGAAGGGTCAAAACTAAGAGGAAGAGGCTAGAAAAGGGCCTTAACGGTCACTTGACACTTGGCATGCTAGAAAAAAAAGAGAAAATAAAAGAAAAATGTGGGAGAATAAAACAAAAAGAGGGAGAGGGAGTGAGTGAGTTGGCCGTCAGTAGGGACTGCCACAAGTAGGGACTGGCACGTCCGTACTGTCCAAGAAAGGAGGGAAAACAAAAGAGAAGAAAAAGAAAAGAAAATAAAAGAGAAAAAGACCTTAACGGTAAAAAACGGTCACTTGGGGAGATTCATCCGTAACCAGATTCATTCTGGAATATGGCGGTTACAAAGAACTTTGATTTTCTTTGATTTTTGCAGAGAAAATCAAAGAAAATCAAGGTCTCTTACAACCAGAATAAAACAGATTACCTACATGAGGAGAAACACATGTTTTAGGTGCATCGGAGCCAAAATCAAGTCCGGATGCACTTGGGAATTGGCCATTTCTTTTTCTTTTAAGTAAGGGCTAGTTGTAGGGCATTGGGGCTAAGGAATTGACCCCCGTTGCAGTCCGAGTTGCAACGGACTGCATGGGGGAGAGAAAAACACATGTTCTAGGTGCATCCGGAGCCAATATGGAGCCCGGATCCAATATGGAGCCCGGATCCAATATGGAGCCCGGATGCACTTGGAAATTTAACGCTTCATTTTCTTTTAATATGGGGCAAGTTGTGGGGCTGTGGGTGGAGAAAAACAGCCATGACTGCAGTCCGAGAAATTACGGACTGCATGGGGACGCCAAGGCTAAGGGAAAATGGGTTACGGCAAGCCTGGAAGGCTAGAAAGGAGCAATTTCGGCATAGGGCAAGTAAAGACGGTAAACGGCAACCGTGAGATGAGATCTCACGACCCAAAAAAATCAGCACACATATAGAGATAATGGGACCACCAAGGGCAAGGGGCCCCAAAAATAAAAATGGGACGCCGTCCGGGATGTTGTCGGGGACCAAATGGGTCCAAATAATAAAAATCGGAAAACGGGACATGCGCCGACGGGACCGCCGACGGGACAAGGAAATGGAGCTAGTATGAAGAAAAATGGTGGGGACTTGGGGTGTCTCAAGGGAACCGTGAGCAAGCACAAGGAATATTGGTGCAAGCGAACGGCACTGTCGAAGATCAAGGATCTAGACGGTGAAAAATATTAGCACCACTTGTGGGAGCAAGTGAGAGAGTCGTAGGAGAAAGAAAAGTAAAATAATGATGTTGAGAAGGCTGCCCAGCAGTCCGGGATATCTCGGACTAGCTAAGCATAAGAAAATAGAACCTAGAGAGGCTCAGCATGAGAAAAAGGTTGCCCTTAGAAAATCGGAGCGAAAGGGGCTAAAAAATAGGCAAACGGGAGCAAAATGGAGCCCCCTAAGAGCATGGGGGGACCATTGTTGGAATCCGAGATGTAACGGCCAAATAACAGTCAGGAACCTGGCCTTGAATGAGGCCTTAGGGCCTAGAAAGAGGGTGCACAGCTGTTTGACACTTGTCATAACTGAAATAAAAGAAAAAGAAAGAAAAAGGAGAGAAAAAGGAGGGAGAATGAGACAAAGAGGGAGAAAAGAGTGGAGGAAAATGCTCCGGCCTATTGGGACCTGCACAGTAGGGACTAGCAGGTCCCAACTGTGACCTCATCCCTCCTAGAATGAGGGAGGGCAATCCGGATTGAAGAGATATGACCCTAAGGATCATATCTAAATAAAATTTGAATTAAAAAACAGAAAATGAGAGAAAAGGCAAAATGGAAGTGGCGGTTTTTTTTTTTTACCATGGATTTGAAATCAGATCTCATGGTGGAGAGGAACTAGCCGTTTTTTGTGGGCCAGCTCAAAACGGCTAGCTTTGGAATGAGGTGGCAGCCCAAAATGGAAAGAAACAAAAGAGAGAAAAGGACAAAGCTGTGTATTTGGCCCAAAAAGAGAGTCAGATGCACAAAAAATTGAAAAAGTAGACTTAGGGGCTCAAAATTGAAGCAAGGGCTACTAGGGGGTAGCACGGATTATTTCTGGTCTTGGATCTCAACCAGATCCAAGGCTGAAAATGTACCGCCACATGGAAAAATGCTCCGACCTACCCAAAGGAGGCCGAAACTTGGAAAAATCGAGAAAAATGCCCACAAGGCCTTTTTTTTTCAAGTATTACTGCCCCTTGGGCATTAGGACCCAAGGGGGCAGTATTTGAGCGATGGAAAAGAGGCCGAGGTAGGCCAAGAGGCAGTCCGAGTTGGTACCAACCACTCGGACTGCATGTACCTGGCCAAAATGAGGCCCAGGTACCTCCAGAAGGGCCTAGTGGAAGAATTTGGCATTGGGGGTACCTCAGTTCACCCCAAGGCACTTGGAGAGGCTCATGGGCTGGCCGGAATGCTGGTTTCAGCCTACATAAGCTGAGGATGCAGTCCGCCACTCTCACATTTGCATGAGGAGTGCCCATGCTGCCCAAGTGAGCTCACAGGAGGACCTTTGCACTTGGAGTGAGGTGGGCGGAACCCATGCTAGTGGGAGAGCTTAGAGGAGACTAGGAGGTAGTGGGGAGGGCTCTAGAGGGTAGTGATGGTGGGAGAGACACTTGGGAGGTGATCCGCCATACCCCCCCTGGGTGTAGGAGAGAAAAACAGGCTACAGGAGTCTCATTAGCCCTCCTAGAGGGGAGGACTCCATAGCCATAGCTGTGGAAGCTTGCCATAGCCTGGGAGAAAGTAAGGAAGGAGGAGAGAGGGGCTTGGAGAAGAAGAAAGTCATAGCCAAGAGGAGATTGTGCAAGGAGAGGGAGATTCATCAAGGAGACATTATCATCAAGGAACCAACAAGGTGAGAGGAAGGAAAAGACTTCTTCATCTTCATCCTCCTCTTCATCCTCTTCTTCTCCTTCTTCTTCTCCTTCTTCTTCTTCTTCTTCCTTCTTCTTCTTCTTCTTCTTCTTCTTCTGTTTCCTCTCTCCCTCCTTCTTCTTTCTCTCCTTCCTCCCTCTCATCTTCTCCCCCTTTATCTTCACATTCCTCCTCTTCACTCTCATTCTCTTTGTCTTCTCCCTCTTCTTCTCCATCCCCATCTTCCTCATCTCTCTCCCCTTCTCCTCCGTCCTCTTTTACTTCATTTCCTTCCCTCCATGGGCTACTCAAACTCTCATCTTTCACTTGCACATTAGGGGGTAGTACTCCGATTCTTTCCTAGATGATCCATGATGCAATCTTGGTGATTTGGGCTCCCCAAACTTGTCTTTTTCACTCTCACACTAGTACGTATTATAGCGCTACATTCATGGATGCTTCTTGACGCAATCTTGGTGATTTGGGTCCCCAAGCTTGTGTTTTTCACTCTCACACTACTACGTAGTACAGCACTACACTCGTAGATGCTTCTTGATGCATGTTCGTGATTTGGGTTCCCCAAACTTGTGTTTTTCACTCTCACAGTACTAGGTAGTATAGCGCTAAATTCATGGATGCTTCTTGATGCAATCTTTGTGATATGGGCTCTTCAAACTTGTGATTTTCACTCTCACACTAGTAGGTAGTACAGCGCTACATTCATGGATGTTTTTTCATGCAATCTTGGTGATTTGGGCTCTCCAAACTTGTGTTTTTCACTCTCACATTAGTAGGTAGTGTAGCGCTTCACCCATTAATGATCCATGATACAATCTTGGTGATTTGGGCTCTTCAAACTTGTGTTTTTCACTCTCACACTAGTATGTAGTACAGCGCTTCACCCATGAATGATCCATGATACAATCTTGGTGATTTGGGATCTCCAAACTTGTGTTTTTCACTCTCACACAAGAAGGTAGTGCAGCGCTTCACCCATGAATGATCCATGATACAATCTTGGTGATTTGGGTTCTTCAAACTTGTGTTTTTCACTCTCACACTAGTAGGTAGTATAACGCTGTCGAGCGCATCGGCCCTCGCGTGAAAACGAGGGCCCTTCTGGCCATGTGACGCAAAAATTTACCTATAACATAACTTTAAGAGACAACTCGGGAAACGACGCATAACTTTCCGCGAGTCGCCGAGACGGACGCGGTTGCTTCGCTCCTTCGCCGCTCTAGCCGGGTGCGCCAGCTATACATCTCACGGTCCCCTAAGACAGGACAGGTTCCCTCGGGGCTTAAGCTTGCATCCGTAAGCGGTTGTCACCACCCTTAGGGGTGTATCCCTACCGAGCTATTGGTCCACGTGCGAAGGCTTTTATGTGCAATCGCAGAGGTAGATCAGCCGAGGGCGTTTGCTCGTCTCGCTGCAGTATAAGAATTGTTTGACTAAGCGCCAGATGAACCCGTGCGTCGTTCGTTCCCTGGGGCGCTGATCTCCCAAGTACAAAGCGTACGCCGGTCCACTAAGATAGTCTCAACCAAACGTGAAAACGATCCTTAGTCCCTAGCAAAACAACAAAAATCCCCATACATAAAACAAAATCACACAATCCAAATCGTTGACTTGATGAGATGGTCTGCTAAATGTTTCCTTTCCAACCTGTATGACTGAAAGAACTTTTATATTATCGTTCCGAAATTAAAGAAATAAACTAAGAATGAGCTTATTATCATGACTACTGAAATTTGTCATGAATAGTTTCTGTAAGTAAATATCACTGCTACCCTGCAGATCAACAAGTGATCTGGTTCCTGGTC
>BFEA01000512.1:449202-464482 GCA_003427395.1 Chara braunii | reverse complement strand
CTCTCTCTCTCTCTCTCTCTCTCTCTCTCTCTCTCTCTCTCTCTCTCTCTCTCTCTCTCTCTCTCTCTCTCTCTCTCTCTCTCTCTCTTCCCCTCACTTGGCATATGACTAACCTTTCTCCCCTCACTTGGTACATTGCCAGGGTGCAAATGGTTAAAAGAAATCAGACCTCACTTGGTGGAGAAAGAGGGCAAGGGGAGGGTAACCGGTCCTTGTGGCACCAAGAAGGCAAAGGAAAGGACGGAAAGTGGGAAAAAGAGGCAGAATCCGAGAGAAAGTATAAGTGGAAGCGAGGGCAGTTGGACTCAACCATTTCCCCGACTGCATGACTATGAGAAGAGGATGGGCTGATTGAGCAAGGAAAGAGAACAAAGAACAACCAAAGAGCATGAGAAGGATAGGCGTGTGGGAAGGGCTGTGTGTTGACCCCCAGTGGAGGATTGTATGGATCTTTGCTTTGTGTGAGATTGTGCAGGTGAGTGATTGCAAAGGATGCCTTAAGCGAGATAGGGTCGGGAGGAACCAGGCACCAAGAGGAAAGAGGGACAAAGGGACTATGGGACTCTTAACATAAAGACAACCCAGAGAAATGACCTTTGTGTTTGACATTTGGAGCGTGAACAAGGGAATAGAATGCAATCTTGCCAAAGGAAATGAGATGTTGTGAATGTGCATGCATGTAAAGGCCCCGAAAGGACTAAGGAGCCTGCCTCAACAGATTTGAAAGAGATGCATGAGGCCCAACCTGGGCGTAGATGCGAGGGGTAAGACGACTACGCCACACCCCGATGACGCTATAGGTACACAAGGTTTAGAGAAATGGTGTGCGGCCTAAGGATGACGCTTAGCCTGCGCGCAAAAAAAGAAAGACTCTCAAAGAACCCTGGACTGCCTGCGTATTGGAGGGAGCAATTGCTTGATAACACAGCAAAGAATAAAAAAAAAAAAAAATCAGCGTTGCGGAACGACCAGCGAGACTACCACCCGGCGTGAGGGCTGAGCTACATCCCCAAATGTCAAAGCTCTCTCGCGCGATGGCCCACCCCCATCCATCTCAAAGTACTAGGTGGGGGTGACCTCGGGACGAATGGTCCGTGCCCTGAGCGTGAGCGTGGGCGGGTCGAGCCAACTGGGACCCGCAGTGGGGTCGACTAAGGCTCGAAAGTCTACCGAGGTTTGGCCCTACAACGTCATCAGCCCACGAAGTGCTTGGAGATGTCGCTCAATGCAGACTATCGTCAGTACCAGGTACGTGTCCTCACATCATCAACCTCACCTCTCTCTCATTCTCTCACTCTCTCTCACTCTCTTTGTGGATTGCTCCCCATCGCTTCCCGTCTCTCCGCTCTCTCGCTTTCTCTCCTACACACTCGCACACTCACCTACGAGGATGCGCATACAGACCCATACACACTCACGTACTCGTCGTGTAAAGTCTCATATTCTAGCGCTAGATTCATTTGATTTTGCTCAGCCTACACTTATACACACACACACACACACACACATGCCCAAACGATAGCGCACGGTCACACGCTAACATACACACACACATACACACATACTCATACGATCAAAGAAACAAGTTTGGCGGTGGATATTTCCACGTTATAGCGGTAGATTCATTCGATTGCGTTCCTCCTTTTCGGAGGAAGTATCATGAAGACAGCCATGATATTGGAAACTTACCTACTCTCTCTCTCTCTCTCTCTCTCTCTCTCTCTCTCTCTCTCTCTCTCTCTCTCTCTCTCTCTCTCTCTCTCTCTCTCGAGGATAGCCTTTTGGAGGGTCGAAAGGCGTTCCCAAGATCTTGCTTTGATCACCAGGAATGACTCGTCTGTCCCTCGTGAACCGGAAACCATCCGAAGCGCACACAGTGAGTCCCTTGAAACTCAAGTACAAGATCTCAACACCTACGTACGGTCATCACTGACTGTGAGGAAGGTCAGCCCTCCTTTTTTCTCCATTCTCCTCCCTCTCTCTTCTTCTTCTTCTTCTTACTTCTCCTTCTTCTTCTTCTTCTTCTTCTTCTTCTTCTTCTCCTCCTCCTCTTCCTTGCACTTCTCCTTCTTTTCCCTGCGAGTTCCACCTCTGTTTATTCGCATGCGCCTCTCTCTTTTGCTTTCTCCCGGTATTCCTCCCCCGCTTTTCCTACTAGCGTTTAGCCTGAGTAAGTGGACCACGGCCTCGGATGCCGTATTCAGACCTTGTCGAATGGATTTGCCCGTCTATCAGGTGCAAATTCATCAAGGGCGGACCAACGGAGAGCGGTTCCGGTGTTGAATCTAAAACCCTTACAAGGGTATCTGCTCGGGTTTTTCAATATCGGACGCTGTCCGACTTTTCCGTTAAATTAAGGGACTGGATGAAACTGACGTCTGCCAAAATTTTAGTCAGACCTGACCTATGATTGAAAGACTAAAAGTTTTCGAGCTTTAGTTTAGACACATGTGACGTTCGAGAGTAGCAGCAATAACTGGAAGTGCTTCGTGTTGTTGGGACCGTTGAGGCATGCGGGCGTGGGAATGCTAAGGCTAGACCTGTTCTACCTAAAATAATGTCGCACGACTGCTAAGCCGAATGATTCAGGGCCTAAGTAGGTTGAAAAAGGTTCGTTACAACGAAAGCTGGAGCCGCGGCATGGAGGGAATAGGAAGTCTTATTTTTGTTGGGTCCGCGGGGGTTTCGAGCCGAGGTCCGGAGGGGATGGCATTATGGCCTGCTGAGTAGGGCAGTTGTTAAGGCCATGGGCCGCTTACCCGGCCAGTCAACCACGGTAACAGGCGGGCTTAGCAGGCACTGGAGGGCGGACTGCTGGGCACCGCAGCCCTTCATGTAGAAGGGTTGCTCTTTTCTCAACGTGAGAAAGGAGCTAGCCCAGTAGGTACTATCATCAGACTGTCATCCCACAGACTCAGGGATCGAGCGTCGACGACGACACCGTTGGGCTAGCTCTTTTTTTGGAGCAGACGCCGGAAAACAGTCAAGCGCAAAATCGGTCACGCGATCACGAGATCATGCGGCGGAAATCTGTTGCGCGGATCTGTATGGCCCCTGCGCAAAAATGACACGCATAAATCGAGAGATGAGCCAATTTTTTTTTATTCCCCTAAGGGAATCGAACTCTGGTCTGTGTACCAGAAGAGGGGCTGGGGGGATGCCAGCTGAGCTGGCATATGCTACTGGGGCCGTTCGATTATGCCAACGGCATTTCAAAAAAAAAAAAAAAAAAAAAAATCTAAACTAACTACAGCGCCAGATAACGCTACCAAAAGAAAAGGGACTTAGTGTCCCAGAGGAAGAAACAGGCGCCCGTTGGAAACGGGCAGTCGATTTTAGGTAAGTTAGTTTTTGTTTTTTTTCTGTTTTTTTTTTTCTATATTTTTTTTCTAGATTCTTTTTCCAGCTGAGCGCCCGTTCGTTTTTTAAAACGGGCAGCAGGGCATGGGAGCGCCTAAACCCGACGCTTATGGTGCCTGGGTACAGGCGCATGAGAAAGGGAAAAAAGGGGGGGAAGGATGACTGCGCCGGACTGTTTCGTCAAAATTGCACCGACTCATCTGGGGGTTGCAACCCCGACAGCCATAGAGGGTGGGCAAAATCGAACAAATCTACCGTTGGAACATGGAAATATGCACTGGCGAGGTAAGTTGTTTATTTTTCGTTGTTTCTCTTTTTTTTTTTTTTTTTTTCCCAGTGCTCCCACGTCGTGTGGTTGTTGGCATGGAGAGAGCAGGAAGAAAACAAGGAAGAGTATAAAAAAAAAAAAAAAAAAAAAAAAAAAACAAAAAAAAACGAGGCAACTACCTCGTGAGGGAAAAATACAGTCTTCTCAAACTGTGTGGGAGCACAAAAGCTCCCACTTCGTTTTTGGGAAGAACAATTGTGGCCGCGAGATCTCAAATCTCGCGGCTCACAAAGTGTGCATGTGGAGATGAGACTAAGGGAGCTGAAGAGGGAGAGAGAGAGCGAAACGGGAGAGTTAGGAGGAGGAGGGCCTACTCCTCCCAACAGTGACAATTGTCCTCCCCGTTTTCAGGGGAGGGCAGAGGTAGAAGGAAAAAAAGTGAAAAAGGAAAAAGCCACGGCCACGAATGTGGGCGCGGCTATGATAAGATACTGGCTAAACTGGCCTGAATGTGACTCAGGCCAGAGGCTGGGGAAATGGAGGGTCAGTGAGGGGAACTTGGCTGGAAACAGCCATTTTCCCACTGAACCTGCACTCAGGGTGGGGCTGAGTACAGGGAAAAGGGGAAAAAAAAAGGGGGGCAGTTGAGTACAACTGCCACCCTAAGTGTGTGGCTGAGGTGAGACAGCCTCAGTCCGTTGATCTGGCTCAGATCAACGGCCCCAGGCAAGTGACGAATTTTGCCTGGGGGCAGCTGAGGCTGCTGCTGCCCTCCTCAACCACTACAAAAGAGGCAGTTGACCCCCAGCTGCCTCATACTTGCCTCTAGCTACCAGTGTGTGACAGCACACTTGCCTCATTGCTGGAGTGTTGGAGAGGAGGCAGGAGCGCTGCTAGCGGAGCTGGAGGACAGCAAAGGAGCGTCGGAGAAGGAGGAGGACAGCCATAGCCAAGGCAGGGAGCACTCTGCTCCCCTCCCTTTTGGCTGGCGCTGGTCCAACGGGAGGGAGCAAGGACGTTGCGGGACTACGGCGACAGCCCTAGTTTTAACAGCGGTGGTGCGCAAGCGCTGTCGAATTTTTGCGGCAACGGCTCTGGTTTTAACAGCAGTGTTGCGGAAGCGCTGCCGGATTTGCGGCGAGACGGCACTTAATTTTCTTTTGGCGGGGTTATGCGACACCTTTATTTTGACAGGTGACGCTGCCGTTTTCACGGCACGTCGGCGACACTCTGTTTTGAAGAGTGACGCTGTCGTTCTCACGGCACGGTAGTGCAACGCGGCGGAGCGCCGCCGTCTTTTTGAGGTGGTACGGCACGGCGAAGCGCCGCCGTCTTTTTACAGTGGTACGACACAGCGAAGCGCCGCCGTCTTTTTGCGGAGGTACGGCATGGCGAAGCACCACCGTCTTTTTACAATGGTACGGCACAGCGAAGCGCTGCCGTTTTTTTTACAGTGTGGTACGACACGATGAAACGCTGCCGTTTTTTTTTTTTAACGAGAATTTGGCACGGCAATGGAATTGCGGCACGACGGTGGGACGTGAGGGGACGATGCATTGACTATTGGGAGCACGTGGCACTTGCGGTTTTGGCACCAAGCAATGTTATTATTTCGGAGAGCGTGGTGAAAGCGGTTTCGGCAGTTGGGACCATCCGATGCTACAAGCGGTAGTGCGCGACCACTTGCGACCACACGGGACCAGTTGGGACAGACGTGGTGTCAGTTGGGACTGTCTTGGAAACAACATTTTTTGGGGACTCATGTGACTTACCGCCATCAAATCTGGGACTACCGCTTGTGGGACTTGCGAGTCGAGAACAGATTAGGACAAGCAGTTGGCTTGAGACTTGCCTTGGGACTGCAGTTTTCTTTGGCAACAAGTATATTCCTTCTTGGCTTTCTTGAGTGAGCCAGGGCGCGTTCGGCACCACTTCACTCAAGGTCAGTCAGTTGATTGACTCAAATTTCCCTTCACACCTGTGTGAACCCACACTTTGTTTGACCTTGTTCATTGGATGTTCGTTAAAAAGGTGCAGGAAAGTCGTGCGTATCGTGCATGTGAATGGAAAGGTCTGACTTGGGTATGGGATCGCACTGGTTTTTTCTTTTGACCTTGTTGTCTCTGCGTGTTGTGGAGGTAGGTAGAAGGATGCTTGCAAAAGGAGGTTGATTATGTCTATTTGAGATAATGGAAAAGGAGTGTCTTCTTTGACTTTTCACATGCCTGCATGCCAAGAAGGGTTGGTTGTTTTGAAAAATGTTATTTTTTTTTTTACGCACATCGTAAAACGAATTCAAATCAAATAAAGCAGATAAGCTCAAACGAACATAACCTTTTCCCAAAGATTGACCATCTCTTTCCTAAATAATTTTTATTTGTCTAAATGTTTCTCATTCTTTATCTTTCCTAACTATTTGTCGTTTGAGTTACCTTGGGCAAGAGATGAAGGGAACAACTGGAAATCTACTTGTGGTGAACACATTCTCTTTCTTTAGGAAGCATCTGGGGTGGGGGTTCGTTGCTTTAGGAGTCGGCCCTGTTATCGACTCAGAGTGGACCGTTCTACGGTGGGGTACTTTGCCGATTCGGTGGAGACGGACCGACTTCTGAGATCCGAGTCTTGTGCTCGGGTGAGGAGGAGTACCCCAGACCACTTCTTAGAGAGAGAGGCATGCAACACCTCAATAAATGCCCCTGATCAAGAATCATCTGCAAAACAGCCGCCATCCAAGAAGATTGAGAAACGTATGGAGACGGGTGTGTCCGTGTTCAATCTTAAGTCGGCGGTAGGATGAGATGAATAACTTTGGCAGTGCATTTCGCCAAGTCAAAACTAAAACAGACCGGTTACCTTATCGATTGCATTGAGGTTATTGTTGAAAGTCAACTCTCCGTTGGCGGTTGTATGATTTTTTGTGGAATTCGACCCAGGGTGATTGGATTTTATTTTGATGTTGTGTTATTAGATGGATCTAATGATGATCTTATTTCGTTCGGTTATCATTCCCTCTTGGATATATGTTTATGTCGACTATGGTTGATTCTTTTTATAACTAGTGATTGTTATGGTGACCAAAGGGACTAGGATATTGGGGGTTTTCACACTAGGTTAAGGCCTTCCTAGTCGACCGGCATTTGTTTCGTACTTAGGAAATCAGCGCCCTAAGGAACGGACGACATCCGGGTTCAATAGGCGTTTTTATCGTGTGTACCTATACTACAGCGAGCGAGCAAACGCCCTCGGCTGACCCACCTCTGCAACTGCATGCAAAAGCTTTCGCATGTGGGTCAGTAGCTCGGTAGGGATACGCCCCTAAGGGTGGTGACAGCCCCTTAGGGAAGCAAGCTTATCCCCCGCGGGAACCTATCCTGTCGTAGGGGACCGCGGGATGTATAGTTGGCGCACCCGGTGTCGGTGCGAATACCCTTACAAGGGTATCCGCCCTGTTTTTTGTAAGTGACAGAAAATAGCATTGGTTTAAAGATTAAGTATTCCGCACGAGTGTGTGGGTGGTTTACATTGGCTGGATGTGTGACTAGAATAAAGAGTGTGTGGGCGCGCAAATTTTTGGGGCGCGCGTGATCGTTTTATTTTTGGTTGATGATTGTGAAAGTCGGCATAGCTGCCGGCCCAAGTCTTACTTCTAATTAAGTTAGGATTGAAAGGATTTTCGTCTTATTGATTGATGTGCTTGCCTGTGACTTGTACGTACGTGAGGTGAACAATATCGACAACAAGGAGGTTTTGAATCATCTTCGGTGGGTCGCGAGTCGCGAGGTGTCTATTTATGTGGGTGTCTGTCAAAGCCAAACCTAGACCTAGACTTAGCATTAGTGGTCACGGGATCCGACTTTCATTAGAAAGATTTGGGGATCGAGGCTCAGCGGCGACGACGTAGGAATATCGAAGCGGCAAGGAGGGGCCTGGGGGTTGAGGACCCGACAGGGCTATCCCCTTTGGCTTTGCCGTCGGCAGCATGGGAACGGTATTTTCCCTCGATTCCTCATATTCTGACGATTAAAATTTTATGAATATTTTATAATTCATTATCAATTATTATTTTTTTGTGTTGACAAATTTTGACTTGGGCACAGCGCTGGATTTAGAGATCTTCACAGCGGTCGAGGACCATGAGCGCGCGCCTCTTTGGGTTAACCCACGGGCTCTTACACGTTTGGGGTATTTGGGCCGGGGAAATTAATGTGTATATGTGTCGGCGGGTGATTAGCCCACGGGCCGGAAGAAACTCGAGTGACGGGGCTTTGAAGTCGGCGCATTTAGGGCCGTCGGGGCTATCATATATAGGCCGCGTGCTAAGGAAACCAGCCGTTGTCGAGGGGTTGGTCGGACCAGTAGGGAGTTGTCGTGCGCTCTCAGGTGGGTTTAGGCTTCTATGAGCACCATCCCGTGGGTGGCGTCAGTCGATACCCATCCGACTGCCCTGGCCTAGCCCACAGTCCTAGTAGAGGACGGTTTGTGGCGTTATGGGTACAACCCGCAGTACTACTGCGGGCAGGTCGCACGTGAGCCAGGTAGTCGGTCGGTATCTAGCCTCCACCAAAGCTCCCCTTAGCACAGCCAAAGCACAAATGGGGTGAGTCAAAACTTACCACATCGGCCATTAGCACACTGTCGCGCGCGGCGGTCCTGCACCCCTCTGCGAGCGCTGAACCTCACGGTCGTGTCACGCAGGATTTATTTTCGTAGAACAACTCGTCACCACTCCAACCGTGCGCGCGTACTATACCTCTCACGACGCCCTGCGACAGGTCGGGACGTCGCGAGGTACAACTTACCTCTACCCGAGGGGCTGTCACCACCCTCAGGTAGGCGTATCCCTGTTGAGCTACTGGCCCACATACGAAGGCTTTTACATGCCTGAGCAGAGGTAGGTCGGCCGAGGGCGTTTGCTCGATCGTTGTAGCATGAAAATGGGGTACGCGCGGTAAGACGTCTTGGACTGACCCGTTAGATATTCAGGTCGAACTCTGAGATGGTCGTCTATTTTCGCTTCTGTTCCAGAAACACACTCCTTCTGACTACCATGTTCAACGTATCAAAACCCCGTCACTACCAAAGATAAACTATTATACTCAATGTATGACTGATCATCAGATAATATATAAGACTTGATTATGAATATCGAGGTATTACCGTTGGGAACCCTTCCCACTTTCACAAGTGCTGAGTGTCCAGACTCTTCGACATGTCAATTCCAATCCAGCCCAAATCATGCACAAAACAGACCTACACAACATAATGCAAAGACAGTTCACATGCCATGCACTAACGGTGTCAACCATCAACCATTGACATTGTCCCTCACTCCTCAAACCATGCATGACAGCTCTATCTTTCCTGAGATGCAAGCCCAGCCCCCTCACACTTATTTAAAGGACCCTTGAGAGTGACCACGACCATTTAGGCGATGACCACAGGTGACAGTTTTACTGACCACAGGGTTTGTTTTTAGATGTAGGTGTCAAGTCAAGGTGGAAAGAGTTGAATCGACAACGACCGACCTGTTATCGAGCACAACAGAAAATTGAGTCCTTTATGTAGGACTTCTCCTTCAATTGCAGTAGATCAAAATAGGGACCTGAACACAAACAGGTCAACAAAGATTCAACATCCCCACTTGATACCCACATAGTGATATCTAAGGGTCAATCCCTTAGTTCTGGTTTGTGAGCTTTGGGCTCAGCATCCCAAAGTCGAACACCTAACTTCTATCTACCCTGAGTCGTCTGTCACCCATTCTCCTCGTGTTTCAAGAAGTCTCTTTGCCTATGTCCTAGGTTGTCACAGGGAAACTCATATTTCCCCTTCCTTCAGTCCTTGCAGTTTCTCTCTCTTGCGGATAAGCGCACTCTTTGGTGCTTTATGCGGTAGTCTAACAAAGTTTTACTCATGTCGTTCAGTGGTTTTTCCTTTAGGAGTCTATCAATGAACTGAGGTTATGCGGAACTCTTTCTTGTCTAATTCTTTTCCCTACGGTATCTGCTTTCTTTTATGTTTCTTTCTAAAGGACCTTTGGGGTCGCTCCCGATGGAGCACTCCCTTTTTCCTTTTCTCTTCTCCTTGTCCTGACATGCGCAAGTAGCAGGTGGATTCACCCAGGAATCTTCCACTACTTGATCAATTCCAGGCAAATCGGTTAGTCAAAGGAGTAGTCGAGTAGCCCTACGGAAGCACTCAGCCACTCTTCAAAGTCCATGCAGTCATCATGCAACCAAGTAGTTCAAGCAATCTAGTGCAAGCAACAGGATAACTCGCCCGGGAGTATCCATTTATCAATTAAGCAGGTGGTTAGGAGGTTCATGTTGAGTCGTCTCAACACTTAACCCTGTATTCAAAGAACATTCTAGATCCAGGTGTTAGTACAAAGTTCAAGTTAATAATAGGCGACTTTCTCGGAAGCCTCCTATTACTCCTTGATCAAAACTCAGTCTATTTTAACAAGTGTAATAGGATGACCCTACGGGAGTCACCCTACTACTTACTTAGAGTCAGACGAGCCACGATTAAGTCAGTGGACTTAGGCAAGCCAAAGTGTCTTACTTGGTACGTTAGGATGTAGCTTAGCAGGCTATAGGATGACCCCACGGGAGCCTCCTATCTTCGGATCATTAGTACTTATTTATGCCGCATGTCAGTCATACCTAGACAAGTAGTAGGGTTACTCACCCGGTAGTATCCCTCTACTGCCCAAACACAATCATTATTTCTTCATTAGTAGACCTTTGAATCAAACAAGTATTAGGATAACCCTCCCGGGAGTTACCCTACTACCAGTTTGATGAGTAGGAGATCAGTCAAAACAACTCCAAGTTAAGTCGCCTTGACCGTTCCCCAACTTTACCCAATCATCGTGAATGAGCAAGAGGTATGCCGACTTTCACGGAAGTCGACCAGATTGACTTACACTTGGGAGTTTGTGTACTCACCCGGGAGTACTTAATTCCCTTCCTAGGTCTAGTCAGATCAAGTGACAGGAGAACTCCACGGGAGCCTCTCGTAACCCGATCCAATGTTAACTATTTAGGCCATTAGTATCCCAGCAATGCCAATCCATTAGTCATTCCAAAACAAGTAGCAGGGTTACTCACCCGGGAGTATCCCTTTTACCAGTCCATAATCAACTCATTTTTTTCCTCGTTAGAAGACCTCTTGATCAAACAAGTACTAGGATAACCCACCCGGGAGCCACCCTACTACCTGTTTGATGCGTAGGAGATCAGTCAACTTACACGGAAGCCGACCAGATTGACTTAGACTTAGGAGTTCGTGTACTCACCCGGGAGTACTTAATTCCCTTCCTAAGTCTAGTCAAATCAAGTGAGAGGAGAACCCCACGCGAGCCTCCTATAACCTGATTCAATGTTAATTAGATGAACCATTAGTAACTTAAACAAGCCAACTTCTTAGTCATACCAAAATAGTTAGCAGGGTCACTCACCCGGGAGTACCCCATTTTCTTGCCCAAACATAATCAACTCATTCTTTCCTTGTTAATTGATCCCCAGATCAAACATAGTATTAGGAAATCCTCCAGGGAGTCAGCCTAATACCTATTCGATGCGTAGGAGATCAAGACCGTTTTAAGGTTAGTTTGCCCTGATCGTTCATATTAATTTAGCAAGAGGTATTGTTGACTTATACGGAAGTCGCACAGATCGATCTAGACTTAGGAGTTCGTGTACTCACCCGGGAGTACTTATTTCCCTTGCTAAGTCTAGTCAGATCAGTGACAGGAGAACCCCACGGGAGCCTCCTATTACCACTGCTTTTGTTAGTTGTTTGAAGACGTGTACCCCACGGGAGTACCAAATTACTCTAGGATTTAGCTGGTAAGTCAACAGAGAAGACGCACGGCATCTTCTCGTCATTGATGTATGCATGTCCAAGACAACTAGTTAGGTGGATGGTTGGGTAGTTCGTACGGCGAGTACCCTTTTAGTCATTCTATGCAGGCAGCGTGACGACCCCAACGGAGGCCTCCATCATACTGCCTTTGTTTTCTCAAGACCATGTAGCCTAGGTTCCTTCTCGGTTCTTTTCCTAGGTTCCTTTTCCTAACTTCAGACAGATTCTCAATTCAAACATATAATACTTTCACTTTTGATACTTTAGTCTTGAAGAAAAGATATAAACAGTATATCGCATAATCACGCATGCAGTCCGATAGAGAGTTGTAGCCAGTAAGGGATACGGGAAAGGATAAGGTCATGCGCACCTTGTAGTTCCCTGCCTCCAAAGTTCCTCCTGAACTCCGGCAGAGCTCCCGCAATCGCCCTGTTTAGTCTGACCATCTGATCATCCGCATTCGATGAGATTCATACTATTTCAGAGAGTGGTGAGGACCAAGGAAATGAGGGGATTAGATTACGGGAGAAATGGAGACGGATGGAGGAGGTAGATGACGTCACACGGTGACGACATCCCTCTCCTGTCCAGTATTCCATCTCTCCTCCAAACCTGATCTTCCCCACTTCCTTTGTCGTCACTCATCAAAGAATGGCAGGCTGGTGCTTAGTATCAATAACGATCATACAAATAATCTTGGATAGATATGGAGAGAGAAAAAGATGGAGGGGTTCAGATTGAAGGAGAAGGGAGAAGGATGGAGGAGGTAGGCATCACCACACGGTGACGGTATCCCCCTCCTTTCCAGTGTCCTGCTTCCTCCCTTTTCCTGATCCATAATGCTCAATAATCACAAATACTTTAATAATAAATAATAATAATAATAATAATAATAATAATAATAATAATAATAATAATAAGGAATATGATTGTGAACGATATACAGAAAACCAAATTGTGAAATCACACAGGTTGTCTGAGTAGTCGGGAACAAGTAGAGGGCACAACTGCACCAATAATCCATCCAAATGAAGTAATGAGCCAATGTTCAAGCCCGAAAGCCACACCATCACAGTACCCAAAACCGCCTCTCTCTGTCTGGCGCACAGCGCCCACCCTACTCTACCATACTATCCTACGCTGCAGCTGGTTCACATAACAGGATCACTTCGGTTCACATGTTTGCCCATACCATCGGCGACCTTTCCTTCACGTATCAGGCGAGTATCTCGTTACCCTCAATCAGACCTTGACCATCCCACTCAATGCCTTACACCCTGAAAACCACCCGATCATCCGTTGTACCCCCTCTAGCGCCCAACAGCCATGCTATGGCTGCTTACGCCTTGCTACCTTGTTTCGTGTGTAGGTGTCCAGGCACAACTCTCGTGGCCTGGGCCAGCTATATGGCGCAACTTAGCAAGGTCCGTGCATTCACTCAACCAACTGATGCGCTGCAAGAGCCTGAACACTCGCATACGAAAATGTCGAATTGGCTTGAGATGAATATTCAGGCCCGCCTTCACTTAGGGCGGCCTTTTCGGTTTGCTGAGGCCATAGCACGAAACAATGTGATGTCTGATAAAGTCAACTGCGGACTCGATCTTAATAATAATAATAATAATAATAATAATAATGCAAGGAATATAAATAATCACGAAATTCAGTAATGAATCAGAATCATATGCGCATGATCGGATAGTCATGACCTTGAATCAATAATAGTTGTATCAAGAGTGCGTCAAGAGTTCACGGTTGACAAATGCCGAAATAGTCTCATTATCATCATCAACGAAAAATCAATGCGGACCTCCCATTTCTGGCGCTCGGCGCCTAGATTATAGTGGTCAGGTCTTATCCAACCTACACTTACACCGCCGTATGATGATGCCAACAATTTTCCCAAGGTAGCAGCATCAGTCAGCTTAGCCCGCTTCCAACATAGGTGAGTTTTCCCCCGCATCACTCACAACCCCTTTTCCCGACACACAGATGCCACTTGTATCCAATAGTCCACCCGACATTCCTTCCTAGCTAGAGGCAGGTAAGCCCTGCTATGGTTGGCAGTTGTCTGCCCGTCTGTCTCAGCTTGTCCTTGTCTGTGTATCTGTTTTTCGTTGTCTGTCCGATAGTGTCTGTTCATCACTATATGTCTGTTTGTCAAGTCGTCAGTTGGTATGTTTGTGCCTGTATGTCTCCCCTTTCCTCTCTCTCACCGCGGATGCGGCACGATCCATCCAACCCCAATCTGATCCAGTAAGTACCATGAGGGACTTGTATGTACCATGAGCAGATGGAAAGGGGTAGACCAAACGAGCTACAGATGTATATGTCCAGAGGCAGTGCCCAGCCATCCATTCATTCCTGCGTGAGCCAAGCGGGAGTACTTGCCACAGCAACTTGGGCAGTGACCCCGGAGGATGCAGTGGATGATAGAGAAGCTTAGTCATAGCAATACAGTGGTGGTGGTCATTGCCACCATAGCCGTAGTTCCGGGCTTAGAGTGTATGAGTGGCAGACTAGGGTGTTGTGACTAACTTCGATTCGTAGAGGCCCTGCTGAACCATAGTCATCTGAAGTGAGCATGAACCTGACTATGTTCTTTATTGCCATATTTCTGAGATTCGGATGGGCGAATGTCACCAGCTTGTTGCACTACTGATTACATGCGTGCAAAGTGTGAATGAAGGCGAGTCTGACTGCAATATCAGGTAATAATAATAATGATAATAATAATAATAATAATAATAATAATAATAATAATAATAATAATAATAATAATAATAATAATAATAATAACGATAATACCAATCAATCAATAATAAAAAGAAATAATAAATTTAAATAATACAAAATGCAAGGAAAATGTGCAACAGCGAACTTCAGAAATCAAACAGCATCATACACRTAAGACCAGATAGTCGTGACCTCGAACCAACAACAGAATTGCATCACAAGATTCACCAAATAAGAACACACCAAGAGTTCATAATTGACAATGCTGAAATAATCCCATCATCATCATCAACGAAGACCCAAAGTTGATATCCTATCTGGCACTTGGCGCCCAGACTACATGTGACAGATCCTATCTAGCCTATACTATGAAGCCAAAAGACGACGTCAACAGCATTCCCGAAGTACGAGCATATGGCGACCAATGTCGCACACTTCCAGCACCAGGTATGTCTCGCACTACACTCACCACCTCGTTCCCCACTTACAGATGCCATGTGCATCTCACCACTCCTTCTCTCTCTCTTCCTCTCTCTCTCTCTCTCTCTTCCCGGTCGAATCACTACGTCTCACACACACCCATTCCATCGATAGGACGAGCAAATCAGAATGAATCCTTCGCTGAAACGGGGAAATAACACTGCCACTTTTTGATTTGCCTCGTTATATCGATCCAAGCAGCGTGCGGCGAGTCGCACGCTAGAGACTTTGATGTTGATCAAGGTTGGCGACTTATCGTCTCTCTCTCTCTCTCTCTCTCTCTCTCTCTCTCTCTCTCTCTCTCTCTCTCTCTCTCTTTCTCTCTCTCTCTCTCTCTCACACACACACACACACACTCCGTCGATAGGATGAGCAAAAACGGAATGAATCTTCCGTCGAAACGTGGAAATATACACTGCCACTTTTTGATTTTCTCGTTCTACCGATCCAAGTAGCGCGCGGTGAGCCGCTGGTGAGAGACTTGGCTGTTGGCCAAGGTTGGAAACTTATAGTCTCTCTCTCTCTCTCTCTCTCTCTCTCTCTCTCTCTCTCTCTCTCTCTCTCTCT
>BFEA01000512.1:419997-448872 GCA_003427395.1 Chara braunii | reverse complement strand
CTCTCTCTCTCTCTCTCTCTCTCTCTCTCTCTCTCTCACACACACACACACACACACACACACACACACACACACACACACACACACACACACATAAGTAGTAATGCACTTGTCTATGTTTTAGCAGTAGATTCATTCGATTTTACTCATCCAATCGATGGAAAGTTTCCCCTCACGCTTATATATAGGTATGTAGTAGTAGTAGTATAGATATCCCTATTTTAACGGTAGATTCGTCCGATTTTTTATTTATTTATTTATTTATTTATTTATTTATATATATATATATATATATATATATATATATATTCTCATCCTATCAATGAGATTCGTGGGATTGAACTCTTACCTGTTCTTTGTTGTCGTCGCAGCTGCCCGGTGGAGAAAGCAGCGGGAGCTAGTTGTCACGACTTTCGTCCAATCGCAGTGAAATCACAACGCGATACGACCCGTCACACCGTGCAACATACCCAGATCGTAGTACGGGATCCGACAGGCATTAGCCTGTGCTCCAATAAGTCGGGCTTCGATGGCACAAGGGCGCATTCGAACAAATCGGGCGGATTCATAACACATCCCGCATGTCCCCACCCTCGCATATAATAAGCAGTAAATGCGGCTGGGTGAGTATCCTCTCCTTTTCCCTCCGCTTCTCCTCCTTCCTCTTCCTCCTTCTCTCCTTCTCCTTCTTTTTCTTCTTTTTCTTCTTTTTCTTCTTTTTCTTCTTCTTCTTCTTCTTCTTCTTCTTCTTCTTCTTCTTCTTCTTCTTTTGTCTCGTGCGCCTCCCTCCTTCTTCGCGTTTACCTTCTTACTAAGTCGGGATGCGTGCCTTTGTAAGTGCAGACACGCAGACAACACCACGACAGAGCCACACCCACCCTCTACGAGGTGAGGGTGTCGAGGCCTAGGATGGGCGATAGGTAAGTCGCCTCCACCCCTCGTCTCTTCTCCCTCTCCTTCTTCCTCTTCTCCCTCTCCTTCTTCTTCTTCTTCTTCTTCTCCTTCTCGCGTGCTTTTTTCTTCTGCGCAGCCACCTTTCTCCCGTTCGCGCGATCCTTTTTCTCCTTCCGCGCGGTGCCTTCTTCCTTGCTGCTCCGGATGCTCCTCCTCATCTCCCCCCCTCTCTTTTCCTTCCTCTTCTTCCTCTTCTTCTTTCTCCTCATCGCGCGCCTTTCTCCTATCGCGCGGCCATCCTTTTTCCTCTGCGTTGTCTCGTTTTCTGCTTGTGCTCGCTTTCTCCGCCCGGATGCTCCTCCCTTGCCGTACTCCAAATGCGAAAGTCCTCCCCGTCGTCGTCACAGGGCGGATATCGAGCGGGATGTCGGAAAGTCCGGGGAAATGAATCGGCCCGAAAAATTGGGGCAGATGCAGAAAGGTAAGCTTACCAAGGAAATTCGCAGACGTCGAAAGGAAAAAAAAATAAAATTAAACAAGAAATAAAAGAAAATAAGAATCTAAAAAGAAAAGAAAAAATAAAAATAAAAAAAAACTAAGAGATATCTAACTGCTAACTACCTTGGACCGCCAAGTGTCGCAGCCCTACGACACTCGGTTTCAACTAACGAACTAACCTTACTAACTCCTATACCAAGGTCACGGGTTCGAATCCCGCCAGTCGTTGTGCGGGGTGAAACGGGCGGCCACAATGTTGCTCCCTAGCAAAAGGAGTTGGCTCAGGGTTGGCTGGACTCGATCCCCAAGTCTATGGCATAATAATCCGAACCCATACCTACTGAGCTAGCTCCCATTTCTGATAGAAAGGGATCTGCTCTAATATGTATAGAGTAGTGTCTCAACCCATCTCAATGATACGAGCATATTTCAGAGTTTGCGCATGTGTGCGGTTGTCTGTTCGCATGCCTGTTTTGAGTGTTTTATCTATTTGAGTATGTGTGTGTCCCGCAAAGGCACTTGGTTGAGTGGACAGCCTAAAAGACCGGTACTTACCTGCAGCTGTGACATTGAGGGTTGTGGTAGGGAAACACTCAAGTAGCCGGTATGCCGGTACCACACCAGTAGAGGTAGATGTGCACGGTACTCGAGGCCGTACGAAGGAAGACAACAGTTGGTATTTTTAGAGCCCCAACACCGGTCGTCGCCGCTTGGCGTGGTGGTGACAAATTTCTAGTGGCTACCCTGGTTGCGCGACCGGGCTTATATTCTTATTTCAGTCCGCTTTCGAGCTTACGGCGGCGCGACCAGCAGATTTTTTCCGTACTGGTCGGTCCGACGCCTCTGGACTATACCTAATTCGTTTCTCCCTTACCGCCTGATCTTTGACTGATTTAGATCGTGATCGACGCATCCCGCGCGACCTTTCTTATTATTTTCCTTTCAACCCTCCGGACCTTATGGTCGGAGACTTTAATTTTTACCAACCCTTACCTGTTGTTATATGCGTCGTATTACTGCGTATGACTGTCTAGAAATCTCGGCCTCAATGGTCGAGAAGTTTGCTTCACAGCGCCAAGCCAAAAAAATTATCACATTTTACCCCAGACCGTCCCCAGTATGGTAACCGGCGTCGATCTTGTATCCAATGTAAAATCCTGATCAAATACCCTTGTAAGGGTGTTTGCTCCGACAACGCCCCACTACAGTGTTCCGTCAGGATAGTCGAGGTTGTCGGGAAGAATCGGGTCGCGTCAGGGGGCACTAGCGGAGAGTAGAGGGACTGGCGTGAGGCTCTATGCCCGCCCCGGGCTGCGATAGCTGCAAGGAAAAAGCGGAGCAGAGGCAGGGCGCAGCGGTGAACGGAAGGGAGGATGAACCGGGACGGGAATGCACGCAAGGTGCATGCGCGACGAAGTCGGAGATGGCTGGGAGCGCTGAGGCAGAGTGTGGCCGACTAAGGCTCGGACACAACAACAGAGGGGGAAAACAGGGCGGAATGAACTCGGGCGCGAGTTCGCACCGAGTGCATTCGGCATATGGTGGAATGGAAGTGGCGGGGCGATGGGTTGGGCGCAGCCAGATGACCATGACTTGCCGGATTCACATATGAATCGAGTGATCTAAATAGCGATTCGGGGTTTATCTTCCTGCATTCCAACGGAAGATTCATTATGATTTTGCTCAAAGAGACGATCGAGGTAGCGAGGAGCAGAGCGGTTAAAAACCGAGTCGTGGGGTTGGTGACTTACCTGTTAATTGAGACGCCGCTCGCCCGGACGAGGAGGGCGAATGAGATTAATGGCAACTTGGTGTGTTGCTCTCCCCATCGACTGAAGCAACGATGGAGGGAGCAACCTGGCTACTTACTTAAGAGCAGGCAAACATGCTCCACAGGCTGGTGAGCCAAAGGACCGAGGGAAGGCTGTGAGTTGAAGACTTACCTGTGGACGGAATAGCTGAGTCTAGCCGCGGGATTGAAAGGATTATCTATTGACTATTGCACTGCTCATCCTACAAAGAAAGGTGGTAAGGGGGGGAGGGGAGTTGCAGTTTAGTTTGATTGCCAGTTTACCGCTCATCCCGCCAGTTTGCGTGCGTGAGAACGCCGCCCGTGAGGGTGCAGACTTAGCCATTAACCAATGCGCTGCTTTGTTACACTGCATAAAGTAGTCGGAGGTAAGCCACAAGGAGCCACAGGGTCGCAAGCTCAAACTTAGAGGAGTGGCTGCGATTGTTGAAAGGGAGGTTATGGTTGCGATCTCGAGAACCGCCAGAGAGTCAACAACTAGTAATTGACTTCAATTGACCGAGTTGCTGAGCATTCTGACCATCATTGCGGGGCCGTCAGGAGGATCAAGGTAGCAAGGCCCTCTCCTGGGAGTTGACTTGTCCCCCTCCTGTATCTTAAGTGTCTGAAACCCTTCCTTCTGCCTTTCTTACTCTAAGTCTAATCCTGTTTAGAGAGGAAGGCGGCAGGCGGGATTGCAACCCGTAGGACCACAACAAGAATCTGTGAGGAGTCAGCCCACCGGTTGTGGGAGCTCTGCCGGAACTCAGGAGGAGTTCTTGAGGCAGGGAATGGAGAGGTAATGGTTCCATCCTCCTTTTATAAACCCAATTATAACACATATTCATACTTCTTCCTATGTTTGATTGAGTATACGGCGTGCATCCTTACTTTGACTTGGACTTTGACTTTCATGACATAAACTAAACTTAAATGAAGGAAGGCATACGCAATATCAGTTTCAGTTTTGTTGTCTGAGTGAAACCAGATTGTGGGAAGTGATTGCATCTGGGGGAAGGATGAGAGGAAGGCAGTATCGCTTGTGTCTGACTGGGTCAATCAATGTAGCGGACCTCTGGTTGGCCTGTGAGACCAGCCCCTTGGCCTATTCTCACATGCCTGTGTTGTATTCGGGGTAGTCCTGTCCAGGCCGACACCTCTGTCGGTACCAGCCAGTCCAGTCCAGTCCAGTCAGTCCGCTGGGGTATACCCCAGCTGTTGTTTGTTTTCTGGATCATTCTACATTCGCACACTTTGGAGTATGTGCGTTGGAGTCTAGCGTGGGAGCTGCGCTGTGCCATCTCGCTCCCCCTTCTTCCTCCATCTCCATCTCTATCCCAGGCGGAGCACCACACCTGGTGGGTCCGCCACACTGGTATCAGAGTGGGAACGCTCCCCGCTCCCACTCGCCACACCGCACAGCAGGGAAAACAACAAAACCCGATAGTGGTGTTTTTCACTGTTTTTTGGCTGTTTGCAGCGGAGAACAATGGAAAAATCCGAGAAAAAAAAGTGCAGCAGCAACGAGCGTCACATGGCTCGAAAAGACAAGTGGCGTCACGATGTGTGGGCGCAAGCTCCAAGGCCAAGGCTGCTCCACACGCACACGCGCCCAACGCCCACACTGCCCCGCTACCCCGCCCCGCCCCGCTCCCAGATTTTATATTATTAAAATCCGAGATGCACGCTGCCACCAGGGTTTGAACCTGGGCAGCTGCTGGCTATGCGCGTGAGCAACTGGTGCCATAACACACTCGCCACAGTGTGTTTATGACTTTGCAGTGCGGCACGCAGTTGTTGAAGAGCTGCGTTGTCAGGGCTAATGCCCTTACAAGGGTATTTGCCCTTAAGTTTTCAGTTGACACAACCACGGCATCAGTCGTCATGATCGAGCTAGACGAAAATAAAACAATACATACTGGCGGCGGAGTGACATTTAATAATGAATATCCAAGTATATCTAAATCATAGGCTAAATGAATCAGTCAGATGACAACACAAACTTACGCGATGTATGCTAAAAATAAGTAGGATACCCCCTCCAATCGCCTAAAGCAGAGGAGGCCGACTGACGGAACAGGAAATGAGAGGACAGTCCAATTCAAGATAGTTAGCACACACCTCGGCGTGATATGATGAAAACCTTTCGACCATAGTGGTCGAAACGCCGACAATGGGACTCTAAAAAATGCCATCTGTTGTATCCGGCACAACTATCCTTACTC
Organism: Chara braunii; assembly: GCA_003427395.1. NCBI lineage: Eukaryota > Viridiplantae > Streptophyta > Charophyceae > Charales > Characeae > Chara > Chara braunii. Next base: position 443,466 of record BFEA01000512.1, on the reverse strand, counting down.
AGCAGGGTACCGACTTTCCCTACTGTGACCCTTAGTGTAACAGCCACACGTAAGTACTGGTCGTTCAGGTCCTCCAGTCGACTAAGTGCCCTTGCGAATCACGCACGTACTCAAGCCGACAAACACTCAAACAAGCATGCTGACCAGCAAGCGTGCGCACACCCACACAGACTTAGAATTGGGCTTGGACCACTAGTGGGACAATGCTCTGCATCTCTAGTTATACCTGGACTGCTCATGTCTTACCTGAAGAAAGAGCTAGCTAGTAGGTTTCGGTATAGATTAACCAGCGACAAACTTAAGGATCGAGTCCATCTGCCTGAGGGCTGGCTCCTTTTGACAAAAGAGTTCCACTACACTTTCGTCTAGGCTCCGTGAGCCAGGGCTCGAAGCCGTGACCTCCGATTCGAAAATAGTTAGAGTTAGTTGACCCGTTGAAAACGAGGACGTTACACTTGGCAGCAAGGAGTAGTTAGTGAATTAGATTCATTCCTCTAATTTTTTTAATTTTAATTTTAATTATTATTATTTTTTGTTATTAGTTAGATTTGGTTATTTATTTATTTATTTGTTTATTCATTTATTTCTTCGTCTTGATCCCGGTGTTGAGTGCATCGGCCCCCTCCTTTTCTTGCGAAGAGGCGGGAGCCCTCCCAACCATGTCACGCAGGAGTTTAAACAAAATATAACCAAATACAGACAACTTGGGGACGATGCAAAACATTCCACGAACCGCTGAGACGGCCGCGGTTGCAACGTCCCTTTGTCGCTCTAGCCGGTGTCGAGCGCATCGGTCCGGCACCGCACAGGGCAGCGCGGGACCCTCCCGGCCACGTCACGCGAATATACATGGAGCTTCCGCAAGCCGCTCCGGCCGAGTGCGCCAGCCATACCTCTCGCGAGCCCCTACGACTGGATAGGGTCTGCGCGAGGCACGACTTACCGCCACCTTACGGGAGCTGTCACCTCCCTTCGGTGGGCGTATCCCCGCCGAGCTACTAGTCCACAGTACGAAAGTTGATCAGTTGCAATCGCATAGGTGGACCAGCCGAGGACTTTTCTCGTTCCCTGTAGCATAGGGGGTACGTGTGGTAGTAAGCATCTATCGGACCCGCACGTGAACCGACATCTTGGGGGGCTGAAGTCTCAAGTGCGACCCGTCGTCAGTCGACTAGGACGCATCCCTCACACCATGCGCACACCACAATAAAAACATAAAAATAAAACACACACACACGTACATATACACGAAATGACATAGAACAAACAACGCGACAACACTCCTAGTCCCTTAGTAACCATCCCATAACTCTCCGATGCGAAAATCGGATAAGCGTCACGTGCGAGACTTAGCAGAAAACCGCGCTGATGCAGGGCTAACTCATATCGATTCGCAATGCAAGCGTACGCAAGCGATCACAATGATGGTGTACTATGTAGTACCCATACTCACGCGATCCTCGTTAATCTCGAGGGTTGCATTCGATACTCAAGTGTCGGCTGACATGCGCCTTGAAGGTTAATCTCTCGAAGCTGGACAACCGCCAAGTGCGGTTGAGAACCACACCCTCTTTTGCATCCTGCAGAGAGTGGGTGGTACACAGGTTCATACTTGTGGTGACAATCGTCTCTTATGGCCCTGGAGACCAGCTCCATCATCTAGGGTCTGCAGAGAAATCAAGGGGTTTGACATTGACGGCTGCCACGGACTACAACGTCCAACCATAGAAACTCTTAAAAAGCAAAGGACAGAAGGAAAAAAATCCCATTCCCCTCAAAAACATAATCTGGTTAACCCTTACGCGTGGTCCCAGTAAGTTGCACGAAAACATTCAAGACATATATATATCACATAAATATAGAGGGTTACTAATATAGGGCGATCACTTCTCACAGTTACAATGGGCCTCCTCTTAGCCATATATATATGTATGTGAGCGCAGAGAGTCAAATCCAAAGTCCAAATCATCAAACATACCTGCAATCACATCAAACATTCAATCAAAAGTCCATGCACTGCACGGGGTCAACTTCAATCATTCTCTGCACTCACATCCCTTGCCTTTAGCCATACATGTCTCACTCTTGTGCAACTCCTCAAAGTAAAATACTCAGTATTTTTCTTTAAATGGCCATTCAAATGAAGTTCGGGTGAAAACACAACAAAACAACTCAAATCAGGCTAAAGCCTTTAGGTTGAGTGGCAGGGGTGGATTGAAGTTGAATCGTAAACCGACGAATCGGCAACCAACCTGTTATTAGTGATAACAGAAGGTGATCCCTGCAGGATCAAGTTGAATCTAACCCAAATCCTTAGTCAGTCGATCAAGAAGACCTGTAACACAAGACATGCCAATCCCCAAGCTAAAATCATAAGTGTATGAAGAATATAACTCCATAACGCATTCTCACCCAAGATCCTTCTACAAACTAAGCCTATGTCTGCCTCTAAGCAAGTGCCCAAAGAAAGGTAGACCCTGACGGAGTCTGCTCTATATAGAGTGGATTGCAAGAATCGCTACCTATCGAAATATAATCTAACTCCTTCAAACTAAGAAAATTTTGGCAGCACTTCCCGTAGGAAAAGTGTCTTTTCAGAATTTATATCAGCCTGAATATGAAACTACAAATAGTCTTTGACTTTCCAAAGTCAAATTTTGTCTAACTCCCTGAATTAGCAAAAAAATGGGCAACACTCCCTTTAGAAAATGAGACTTCCCATATTTTTACGAAGCCGTATAAAATTTAGACAGGTTGAACTTTGAAAGGTCAAAAGTTCACTAACTCCTCGGATTTGCAGAAATTTCGGCAGCGCTTCCCGTAGAAAAAGTGGCTTACCAAGATTTATACAAGACCAAGAATAATAAAAGATCCCAGAAAATGCAGAAATTGATCTAAGTAAAAAAACTCAGCCCAGAAAATGCAGGAATTGAAACTAACTCCTTTGGCTCTAGCACATGGCGAATAATTAAAGCAAGTACCTATCAAACTGAAACTCAGACTAAGTAGCATCCTCACTCAGTCACATGCAGGCCAAGCCACAAAGGTAAGTACCCTCATCATCCCCAAAGTTATTTTAACAAACAATAGTTCATAATCTTTCAATGATTTACCCCTTTATACCCAGCTTACATAGGGCATAAAGCTAGACCGCCCAAACTTATGGAACATGTCTAACTCAGCCATGGAGTATACACAAACACAGGGCACAACAACTTTTATCTTCTTTGGGCATGTGGCTAGGCCACCCTGGTCGCCGTGAACTGTTTAAATATCCAAAATTTATATAATTATCTTCACTTAGTCTTTTGAGGTAGCAAATAACTGAGCCGATCATCCTCAGCTCAAGACTTAGTCTGCCCCTTCGTACCACAAGTTTATTCTTAATTAGTACTCTCTTCAGTTGGTGATGAGCTATAGTCAGACCACCCAAACTTATGGAACCCTGTCTGACTAGCCTGTTCATAGATAGAGTAATAGTAAAGTATAGCCAAGTTATAACCTTCTGGTTCCAGCATGTGCGAGGCATTGGACCAAGACCACCCAAACTTATGGAACATGTCTTGGCCCTCAGCCTGATTTATTTCCCTCAAAAGCCAAAGCAAAAAGAAATCGACACAAACCCAAAGTAAACAAGGCCGCCAGACTACCCAAACTTATGGATTTGACTGACTCCCGAAAAGTCAACCGCAAACAACCCTCACAAGTCAGAGCAGCCAGACTACCCAAACTTATGGATTTTTGCTAGCTCTCCACACAATCCAAAGATAAACACAGCACTAGGTCTTCCAAAACTTACAGGACTGGCCCAACCTTTGGTTGACCCAGTCAAACATGCAATACTGCCTTCCTCCCATCCTTCCCCTAGATGCAATCCTACAATCTGCTTTCAGTCAGACAATGAAACTGAAACTGACATTGTACATGTATTCCTTTACTTAGTCTGGTTATGTCCTGAAAAGAAAACAAGAATCATAGGGACACACATGCATACGCCAATCAGACTACAGGGGGATAGGTAAACATGGGTGTAGTGGGTTATACAGATAGAGATGGTTTACCTGATGGTTCCCTGCCTCCAGAACCTCGCTTAGGTTCCAACAGAGCTCCCACAATCAGTGGGGTGACTCCCCACAGAGCCTTCCCGCGGTCCTACGGGTTGCAATCCCGCCCGCCGCCCTCCTCACAAAACTGGATTAGACTTAGAATAAGAAAGGCAGAAGATAAGGGGTTTCAGACGCTCGAGATACAAGAGGGGGACAACTCAACTCTCAGGAGAGGGCCTTAATACCTTCACTCGCCTGAGGGCCCCACAATGATGGCCAAACAACATCGCAGCTTGGTCAATCTGGAGGTCAAATTGTTGGGTCCAACTCTTTGACGACCTCCCAATTCGCAACAATAACTCCCTTCACCACCACTCTACCACGCAGCAACAACGACCCTTCTTGCAGTCCAACCACCCCTCCTCAATCTCCCAATACTTCTTCCTAGCCCAATCGCTGCTGCACAGCAGCCCGTAACAGTCCTTAGACGCAGCAACAGTACTCAACGGCGGTCAACAACAACAGCAGCAGTCACCAACAGCGGCAGTCCGCACACAGTCCGCTGACGCAGCAACAGTACTCAGCGGCGGTCAACAGCAATAGCAACAGTCCGCACACAGTCCGCTGACGTAGTAGCAGTATTCCCCCCCCCATGGTAATCTTGGCAGCTGCACTCTAGATAGCGGGCTAGGCCACTGCGCTGCAACCTCTTCCCTGCTACTGTTGTGCTGGGTTAGCTAGCATGAAGCTCAGCGAGCGGCTACAGCGCTGCAGTAAGCTCAACACACCGACGGCCCTTCTGCATACTGCAGTAGCGGCGCTGTATCAGCTGACCACCAAGTCTTCACTTTGTAGTTGGTCTGCCGCCACTCTGTTCTGTAGTAAGTTGTGCCTACCAACAGTAAACCTGCAGTCTCACCGCTAGCTCATCCCTCAAGCACCTCGTACCATAGGTTCAACAACACCCTGGTCACACAGGTCAGTCTCCAACCTTGCTTTGCTCTCCCGACTCTGATGGCGGCACACCGGTTAATAGGTAAGTCACCACCCCAACGACCTTCTCTTTACTGCTCCGACTGTCGTTAGTAATCTGCAGATTCGCAGCTGGCTCGCCCGCTAGTCCAGTCGCTGTGACGAACACTGTCCCTGCCAATAAGCAAGCCCACAGGCTCTCAACATGTCCTTAGACCCAGATCGACCCTCTTTCCCAACTCCAAAGGTCGAAAATATGCCGCACGCATTAGCTACGAAATCACTACGGTCATCCGAGTGGTGATGAAACCATCAGTTAGAGTGACAACACCTAACGGGCTACTCGCAGTTCCGCAGTGCTCAGTGCTCTCGCAACGCCCAGTGCTCATACAGTACGCAGTGTTCACACTTGGTCGTGCATGGCTTAGTCTTTAAGACAAGCCTGTGACTGCTAACAAGATCAAACAGTTGCATAGTGTAGCAAGCGGTCATAGGGGTTAGTCAGCAGGGGGACAGGTAAGCACTCCATGCCGACCAAAAGTACTGTGGCAACACTGAGACAATGATGGAGGTCGACAGTTCAATCTGACAACGATGACCTCGGTAACGACGAAGTCGTACAGCAACGGCTACGCCTCGCTGCTCTCTGAATGTACAAACTAAGAGCGAATCTCCTGCGAGGACGGGGGAAGATACCATGCCATGCCATGTCAGGTACGTGCCCCACGCCCACTTCTTCTCCTCTCCCTCTCTTTAACAACCCTCCTTTCAGATCCTCCGTTGACTCAAGCGCATTCGCCCATGCGTTGCGCCTATCAACTTGGTTCGAAGTTGGCTCCTCCGTTACGAGGAGTCCGACTTCAGCTTAGTAGCAAGCCTCTCATCGATAACGAGCGGTCCGAACACCATGGCTACCGTCTACCGCGATCATGGCTACCATATCTCTATAAGTCCCTTCCTTTCCCACGACCTTCCCTCTAGCACTCCGTTTCTCTCTCGCAACGGCCGCGCGGCTCCTGAGTCTCATAATGCCAACCCCACAGTTCTATAGCCGAATCTGACCCTGCCATCACATTCGCGCTAGGCAAAACCCCCCACTCAGCCTCCTCCCTCTCTAGATTCCGTAGAAAAACGAACAAGTGATACGTTTTCATATTCTTCTTCTCCTTTCCTCCTTCCGCCATAGCCCCCGCGCACTGTTTCTCTTATCTAGCTCTCACCTCACTACTCTAGAACTAAAACTAATACTACTAATGACTCCGCCCTACCTCAAAACCATGCATTCGGCTTTCATCCCGTCGAAATCCGTTCGGAAACGCAGGCGATATGCGTTTCCCACCCTTCTTCTTCCTTCCTTCCACCATATCTCCGAGCACTAATCTTCTCTCCTACTTCACTTCCTACTAACTTTCGTACCACTTTGAGTCCACCAACTGATTCGCACGGATATCGGACAGGACCGCAAACACCAGGTAAGCCCGACCGTTGTTACTATGTTTCCTCCCCGACTCTGTATTTTGCTCTCATTTCTTATTCATCTCTTCTTGGACCGATATCTGGTCCCTCTTGCAGCCAGATTGATACAGGTAATGGAAACCGCCCCGATGGAGGTGGGAACGCCAAACCTATTATAATCACAGGTTGAATATAGCGAGGAGAAGACAGTTGCGAACCAAGTGACGCGATTGAGAAGAAAACCACCTTGTTCATGCGCTCGCCAGGTTTATGCAACAATTGAATCTTCCCTTAAAAACGGGAAGATGCATTGTATATTTACGTAGGCTCAAAACACTTCCCTTTCTCATAGCTTGAAAATTAACCCTCAACTCCTAAATCTAACTTCACCAATTGATTCGCCCTAGTCAGAAAACTATGAAAACGAGTTTTGGCCTGCCCAATTCCGTCGAGAATTGGACGAACTATTCGCTTCCTTCACTATTCCTTCGTTTACCTTTACACAACCCTTTTTCTACTAATCTCTTTTTTTTGTAACGTGTAATGAAATGTACTATCAAAACTAAGTCTACCAATGGATTCGCCAGGCCTTAAAATGCCAGAGTGGCATCTTCCTTCACCCGATTTGGTCAGGAATCAAATGAGATATGCATATTTTCACCGTCTTTCACTTCGCTCCGCCATATCCCCGCGCACGCCCTCTTCTTCCTACCTCTTACCACACTCCGCTATTTGCCGATCCGCTTTCACCATTGGATGTGCCCGAGTCAAAAACCTCAGGATCGTCTCTCCCCTCTCTCGATTCCGCTGAAGGTCGAGAGAGTTATGTTCTCCTCACTGCACCGAACTCACCACCTTGCCATCTCCAACTCTCCCCCTTCGTTGCGTGTGCACGCGGTCAAGATCCCTGTTCGGGTTCACTTCACCGTTTTCGTCACTCCGTCGGCCTCACCCTATCTCCTCCACACACTCCCGGATTGCTACGTCCTCATCTGCGCTCCCTCTGTTGCTTTCCCACTCCCACACTTAACTAGGGTAGTCAGTGCAACCTGGTCGCGTACTGTTTCGTCGCCTAAGCTCTACCTTCTCCCTTAATCCGCTCATTCGTTCTTCTCCCCGACTAGCACTGCTTTGGAATAGCGGTCCACCGTGCGGCGCCCGGTTCCTTAATGACCGTCCAACGGCTCAATCAGATGTCGATTGTGCAGCTCTAAACCCCCTTTCGATGACTGTCCAGCGCCGTCAACAGCGGCCGACAAAGACTTAGAAACGATCGGCGACATGTAGCCCGCTCATGTACCCAAGCCCCAAGTAGAACGGCCGTGCCTCAAATACCCTCCGTTGTGGTACCACTGGCTCAAAGCCCCCACTGGGCCCACTACACCTGTGGTCGGCTCCTTTCGGGTCCCGAAGACATACTCCCTCCCCTTCTTTGCGGTAAGTCAGTGGTTGGCGGACGACGCACCCACCGTGACCGAAGGCCCACGCCATCCTTTGACTGCAGCCCCGCCGCCCTGCTCGGAACCAACTTTAGGCAACCTACACTCCCCAAGTGGGAAGTGAGGGAAACCATGACCATAAACGCCATGTGTTTTGACCCCCCCCTTAGTCCAAGCTTCAAGACGGGCGGGGTAAAACAATTCGTCAACATCCCGACGCAAGGGAACCTATAGGTCAACCAAAGAGGCGCGCGCTTCACGGTCCTCGACCGTCGTGACGGTCTTTAAATCCGGCGTCTCGTATGTGTCAAGGGATGCCGAATCAAAAACAAATAATAATTCAATAATAATTTATTATTATTATTTTTTTTTGAAACTTTTGATCGAATGAGGGGAAAACAAACACCAGCATTACTATGACGCCGCCGACGACAAAACCAAGGGGGATGGCCCTACCACGCCCTCATCCCCTCGGTCCCTTCGTGCCACTCTGATATCTTGTGTCATCGCCGCTCGGTCTCGGACCCTGAATCCCTTTGATGAAAGTCCAATGTTGAAACCAATAGTGCTAGGCCCAAGGTGGGATCTAGTTTTGACCGACACCTAAAGAAGCAGACTTTGCGCGACGCGCAGACCTACCGAGACGTTTTCAAAATCACGTTGTCGTCAACGTTGTCCTCGCACGTACGCACAAGTCACAGACAAGTGCATAAATCACGAGACAAAATCTTCTTAATCCTAGGTTAATAAAAAAAAAAAAAATGGTCGGCGATCACGCTGACTCTTCAATCATTAACAATTAAAAAGATCATGCGCGCTTCAAATCCATGCGCCCGCACACTCTCTGCTCTAGTCCACCATCCAGCCAACGTGAATCATACACACAATCGCACCTCGCGCAGTATACTTAAACTTTAAACCAAACTTATTTTTTGTCGCTTGCAAAAACCAGGGCGGATACCCTTGTAAGGGTATTCGCACCGATAATGTTGTCGGGCATGGCCATGATTAAATGCACATAGTTACAAGAGAAAATACATGATCCGGGAATGAGGGATATACCGTGGAATAAGTCATCAAAATAGTAGAAGAAGAGCTCAAAGGGTAAGCGGTGAGAGATAGTAGGGCAAAATGTGCACTAGGATGGACGGGCGCAAGTGGGATCAAGAATGGGGGCGTGAACTAGTAGGAAACACTTGAGATGGGAGCGAAAACGCGTCGGGAGTGGTTGCGATTAAGAGATGGTAAGTGGAAGGAGCAGAGGGAAGGAGAGGAAATGCAACAACATGTTAAATGTAATTAGCATGATATAATGGACGCACACTTATAGAAAGTGTCCGTTCAAGATCGATAATCATAAAAGTTTATTCCGACCATAACACGAGCAAAAAACTAATGAAATTGAATACTTTAGTTGAATAATATTTTCATTAACACTGCCGCATTGAAGGTTCATGGAGGTAAAGCAGTGGTATGCCCGTGGTTGAAGATGGTTGATGATGTGAGCAGTTGAGCAGGGGTTAGAGTGCTGTGAGAAAAGGATGTAGAAGAGGGAACACAAACAACAACAACGCTAGTGTCAACCATTTTTGTTGTGATCTAAGCAGAAACTGTTGTAGTTGAATAATGTTTTCATCAGCAATGCTGCATTCAAGGTTAATGAAGGTAAAGCGGCAGCTTGCCCGTGGTTGAAGATCATTGATGATGTGGGCAGTTGAGCAGAGGCTAGAGTGTTGTGCGAAGAGGATGTAAAGGAGGTAACACGAAGAACAACAATGCTAGTGTCGACCACTTTTGTCATGATTTAAGTAGAAATTATTGTTAGAGGGAGAGGACTCGTCATCGTACCATGAAGGGGCGTACGTAGTTGGGGTATCACACGATGAGCAACGTCATTGAGTAATGCAAGAAAACTTTTTCACCGAATAAGCCACTTATTTTACAACAATAGTGGTATAGACTAAAGAGAACTGAAAATAGATCATAGTTATACACGATTAGGAGCTGATGAATAAATTTGGGAGATCCATAATGAGTGGTTTCGCAAACAAATGGTAATTGTTGTTCATGAAAGACACATGAATGGCGATAGCCCAACTGATTTGAAAAAATAATTAATCTGCATTTATGATAATGTGTAGCTCTTGCTAGAGATTGTGAAAGGATTAGATACGAAAGAATGTTTTCAACGTGAAGGAAATAATTTTGCCTCTTGTATTACTAGTTCTTAGAAGCTATTTGATTTGATAAAAATTGAGGTTTACCATAACGCTGAATTTGAAGGAAAACGATACAAGACTAGATTTATATGGTACAAGACTCGAAGTGAGCTGAAAATGATGAAATATTATATGAAGTTTAAATTTGATTAGATTTTATGTCTGAATGTGCAGTTTATTTTTTTTCCTCTTATGTCAAAATGTCAAAACTATGCTATGTCAATGTTCACTTTGCTTTGAAATCGACTACTTGATTCATATCTACATTCTTTGATATTATATATTTTTTACTTTGAGCAGTTTGTTGTGATAAATATAATTCGTGTTATCATGTCAAGTGTAAAAATTGCAAGCATTTTTCCATTTGACATCGCAATCCTCAACAAAGATTCTGTAGAATAATCGTATTAGTTGACCTGGTGGACTGACAAAACCTTTGAATCTATCTGACTTAACAAAGTTATAAGGAGTTTTAGGTTATGGTTTAGTGAACTCACTAAGGACACTAGAGGGCAAACTGGTAGGCCCATTTAGACCAATATCCTCTTTAGAGTAAGCTAGGGGCTGAATCAAAAGGCATATCAGGAGTATAAAAAAAATGAGGGGTGATTGAAAATGGACCAAACTCCTTCCCTCCTAAGATGGAAGTGTTGAATCATTACCTGATGGGATCAAAATAAGGATGTGCAAAAATGATGGGACCACCATGACAGGGAGGTCAAGGAATCTGAACAAGAAAAAAAATTGTCAAGAAGTACTTAAAATCAAGAACATTAGACACATAGACAAATTCATTAGGGGATCAAATAGTGAGTTGCTCATACTCAACCATCCAGATTCATCCTACATGATTGATCAAATAAAAGACGTTGTACCTACCATATGTGTAACCTTGTCTTAAGACGTAATGTTTTTTACCTTTCGAAATGAAATGGACAATTCAATCTTACCTTCACTGAAATCATTGACAATCCTATGAAATCCTCAACTCTCGCAATGACGAAAATGTGGGTTTAGAGTCATTGAACAAAATTTAATATTTTTTTTATCTCATAAACAATATTGATAAAGCATTCAGTGACCACCGTTGTGGAACACAAAATTATTTTTTATTCGTCTCTATAGATAAAAGATCAATTTGTCATGAGGATTATAAAGAATAAACGCATCGTTCACCATCGTCCAGCGATTGAACAACCTAAATAGTGACACTTTGTCACATGTTACGATTCGTGAAGATGTGACTACGACGATAATGGCGGAAAGTATGTAAAGGTTTACAAAAAAATGCGATTTTAATGATTGAGTTGTCGGACTAAGACGAATATAATTCGAAGAGTCATTAAAAAGACACATTTTCGTGTAGAAAGTCTGCAATAACTCTTGTGAGAGTAGACTACTGAATTTGAAGGACTCGTGAACTGAGTGGTACATCAATCGTAATAAGCGCAATCATTTAAAAAACTTCAAACTTGAGAATAAAATGCAAATCCAATGTTCACTGAAAGCTAAATTGAGCGCAACAAAATCAGTAGTATGCATACTTAGTGATTAAGGCAACAACTTTGGACATTGATACAAGACACTGAATGAGGTACGATAATAATGGTGAGTACAAACTTTGTAGTTAAAATTGTTGATTCGAAAATTGACCCATGGGGGAATGATGCTAAAGAAAGATGAGGCTAGTAAGGAAGGAGCAATATTGAATAATAATATCTTTCTTTGTGTTTATAATTTACAATGAAAGGCTTAACTTTACTACATATATTCCTGAATTGATTATATGCGGGGATATATATTTGATGCTAGTAGTATATTGTATGATGTTAAATCCAGGATTTGACATACCACAAGTAACAATTCTTATAAATGAATCTCAATTGTTAAAAAAATAAAATAAAAAATCATAGGCGAATGAACACTTTCAAAATATTAAACAGAGAAAATCACAATTTTACTTGATTTAAAAATATATAAAAGTGAATATTTTCCCACAGAGGATTGGACTAATTTTGTATACGGAACCATGTATAATGGTTCCTACGAGATGTTGTCCATCGTTTGATGATTTGCAAGTAAATGCCACATTTCTATTAGTTTGAGAGTTTGAAGTTAAGAGTGACCTTTTACCAAAAGTGGTACAATAGGGCAGTTGATGCTATTAAAAAAACCTACTAGATATTTACCAAAGACTAAGGTTAATTGCTATAACGCTGGATAACGATTATTTAGTTAAAATGGATATTTTATATTTTTTGAATAAAATTGACACCGACTTATCTGGCCCGCAGAATATCAAATGTTTAGCCGAGAGTCTGACATTGTAAAAATGTCGAACCCCCTAAATGTAGTTGGACTTCATATTAGTCCAAATACTTCCATGAGGTTCGACCGAATGAGCTAAAAAATTGACATAAGTCGATTTTCATATACCCCATACCAAAGGCATAACCACACTAGGATTCCCTCAATAGAATCTGGGCAGGATTAGCCATGAGAAAAAGTGCACCAAAAATTACATTGTGGTGCCTTAACCACCAGTACTTGACCCTGCTTGAAAAAAAAAATGCGGCTGATTTATGGGCGCAACTTTAGGGGCCGACGCACCGTCGATCATTTTCATAAATGGCGGGCGTCACGTCTCGGGCCTCTAAAAATCACGATGAGGGGCCTGCAACCGATGCATGGGCCAAATACTGGTGGTTCACAAGGTTACGAAAATTAGTCGGGTTGCTTAGGTAATAGGAAGTGTGGACTGAAAAAAACGACATTGCTCGATTGGTGGACACTTCGGATTATCTACCTGACGCCTTTGGTTGGTTTTCATTTCTTGCATGGTGTGGGTGTGCGAGAAAGTATAACCCCTTGGACATGCAGAGGTCGCACTGTGAAAAGTGAAATGATGTCGCCGGCCTTTGCGTTGTGAATTGATGCAGCCGGCCTTTGAAATGAAAATGATTCCGTTTGCGTTGTGAAATGATGCGGCCGTCCTTTGCAATGAATTGATGCCTTTTGCATTGTGAAATGATGTGGCCGCCCTTTGTGTTGCCCAACCGGGAGTGTGGGCAGCAGCTGAAGGGTACATGCTAGACTTCTACAACCAGCAGTACAGTGAAAAGTCAGGTGATAGTGCAGCCAAAAGTGCAGGGCAGATCCTGTTTGGCAGTTCTTTGTCATGATTATGGCCTGCTGCTGCGACACAGGTCTAGAAACCAGGAGCGAGATCCCAGTAGCAGATAATGCTTGGAACTGGACTTCTTTGTGGAGAAATGCACAAGATCAAGATAGATCTGCTTTTCTGCATATGCTCTTAGAACCCATCCAGATTTAGCTTCAAAATTCGATTCAGTGTGCTACCAAGTGGGACCTCGCCCATAACTAAACCCCCGCTAGCGGGATATGGCCCCGGGCCTTTTTTTTTATTTTTAAATAGCCTTGTCTTTCTTTCAATTCGAGGCCCGGACCTCACAATTCAAACAGCCGCCGGTCGTGTTTTGGGAAAAAAAAAAATTAAAAATTAAAAAAAAATCAACCCGGTGTACTGACAGCATCAGCCATCTTAGCTTACAGGCATAAGGCCTCCAGAAAGTCTTTGCTACCGACTTTCTCAGGGCATACTCACACGGGGACCTATAATCCCAAAATCCCCCAAAAAAGGCTAAAAGGTCGGTCACACGGATCTACCCAATTCGCAAATGCACTATTCCATTGCCCATTTGTCTGCGGCCTGGGAAGCTGCGGGGCAAGGGATTTTGCGGTCACCTCTAGAAGTGACCGCAAATGCCCTTTTTCATTTGTTGCATTTTTCTTCCAAAATTGGCAAAAATTCGTTCACAAAAGTTCTTGCACAATGTCCTTCGGGGGCACGGTCCCACTAGCACCCGGATTAGCCTTAGCTATATCCGGGGGACATGTGTTTTTTGTATTAAATACACTTCAAGAAATAATTAGAAATAGAGAAAGTAAAAACGGATTAGCCGCGCTAACATAGACAGCGCCAATGACAACAAACACATGGGAGAGAGAGGGAGGAAGACTATACAGCATTCTAAGTGTATCTGGATATGTCCTAGGTCCAATACATTCCAAATGTGTGAGCAAAAATCTTGCTCGTGGTTCCCGCCTTGCATAATTCTCCCTGTTCAGTTGCTAGTGTTCCTGCGGCTGAGCCTGCCAGGGAAATTTCATTGGAAATGTATGGGCCGGTTTTATGCGCCCGATACATTACCAGCCTCTCTACAGGTCTCTGATAATGGACTCATGGGGTGGACGACGCTTCCATTCTGACTGGCCAACTGCCCACTCATAATATTTTTGGAATTTATTATATATACGCCACGTTTACTGAATGGAACTCGTGACTGCCCTCTACCCGAAAGAAAATAGCTCTAGAGGGAAGACCCCCCTCCAATGCGTTTTCTTTTCTTTTTTTTTATGCATGGCCAATGAGAGGGGGATCCATTTTCATTCCAAAACATGAAAAACCGGATACCAACCAAACAATTGATGAAAACTGCAGCACCGTCAGATCTGCATGGAATGGACGGCCCTACCGGATCGGACTACTACTTTGTCCTGATTTAATTCGGAAAACACATGTCGCAGGGATATAGCAAGGCTAATCCCGGTGCTAGTGGGACCGTGCCCCGGGACATCTGTTAAAATTGGAACGATACAGAGAAGATTAGCATGGCCCCTGCGCAAGGATGACACACATAAATCGAGAAATGGACCAAATGGTCCAAATTAAAAAAAAAAAGAAAAAAAGAAGAAGTTCTTGCACAATTAGTGGATGGCGCCGTGTGACCAGCCAAGTAAAAAAAAAAGAAAGTGATTTTGTCCCATCTGAAAAGGCACAGCAGTATGACGTGAACCATGCCCAAAACCTCAAATCGGCCCTTCCCAAATTGCGGATTTGGGGTCGCCGTGTGAGTATGCCGTCAGTCTCAGAACATGTCCCTCTAACTGGGCCTACAGAGCTAGTCGGTTGCTGGATTTTCTATCTATAGATTTTTTTTTTTTTTTTTTTTTTTTAATTTGGACCATTTCTCGATTTATGCGTGTCATCCTTGCGCAGCGTCCATACACGATGCCCCGAAGGACTCTATCTATAGATTCTAAATATCTTCGGCCTCTTTTTCTTTCCTTGACAAAAAAAAAACAAAAACAAAAACAAAAAAAAAACGCAAACCGTTCTCCCGAAAAAGAAAGGGTGTAAGCGCACAACAATTATTGCACACAGTCCAGATTACCTGGTTCTCTTACAGGCCTCGAGCCCGTGACGTCGCGAACTGGATTATCCAGATCAGACGTTATCGGTCCAACGCAACTTATCGGCCGATAATATTCCGCCCAGTTGAACTCTCTCAGCCTCACCTCTGCGAAGGCCTGGCTACGACGACATAGCCAGGGACCCTTGGCGCCATAGCTGGGGCTGCGGAAGAGAGCTCCGCGAGGGTAAGTCGGGACACTTCAATTAACTCATCCCTTCAGCCCCGCTTCCTCCTTCCTTTCTCCGGCCTTTATTTATTTATGTCTGTTTCCAAATCCTCTTTTTTTTTTTTGACCATTTTTTTCTCGATTTATGCGTGTCATCCATTCGTAGGGGCCATGCTAATCTTCTCTCTCTGTATCGTTCCAATGTTAACGGATGTCCCGAACGGCTTTACAACTCCTTTCTCCGTTCTCGCTTTCCGTTTTGGTGGTTGCTCTTTCTATTCTCGTAACCGATAAACCCTGTTTTTGTCCTTGTTTCCCTTTTCTCTTTGTTTGTTTATTTGTCTTCTTTTTTTTTTTAAACGAGTTCTTCCCTTGCCTTCCCCTACTTCCCTGGCGCGATATACGCACGATGAGGGTGCGTCGTATTTTGTGGAGGACGAGTAATACTGTTAAGCATTCCACAACCTACCACCTACCCCTGCACACTCTGTCTGTCTGTCTGTCTGTCTGTCTGTCTGTCTGTCTGTCTGTCTGTCTGTCTCTCTCTCTCTCTCTGTGTCCCCTCTCACTCTCTCTCTCCCCTCTCTCTCTCCCCTCTCTCTCTCCCCTCTCTCTCTTCTCTTCTGGCCAGATTCTTCGTATCTGGTCGGACATTGCCTCTCTCTCTCTCTCACTCTCTCTCTCTCCCCTCTCTCTCTCTCTTCTGGCCAGATTGTTCGTACCTGGTCGGACATTGATCTTCGTAATCTACGGCCCAGCCAGTCATCTTCCAGCTTCCCCCCCCCGCGCCGCCTCTTTCTCTCTCTCTCTCTCTGCACCTGGACCAATTATCCATCCGTATCAAACTTTCATACCATTTGCTTTTTTTTGATAAATTTAATATGGCCATTGATTTTTGTTATCTTCCGCTGAAAACGAGGCAGCGTGTCCTCCACCTATTGGGCGCCGCTCCGTTTCGTAGATTCTTCGTATCCGGTCATCTATCTTTCGTAAGCTATGCACATATGCAACGAATTTGCAGAGCGAGGGGGGGAACGTCGGGGGCGGGGATGGGAACATAAAAGAGAAGAAGAAAGAACGAAGAAAGAAGAAAGAAGAAAGAAAAAGAAGCTGCATAGTGAGAGAAAAAGAAGCTGCATAGTGAGAAAAAAAGCAGCTGCATAGTGAGAACAGAGGCCATTGTCTGCTTCTCGTATACGCGATGATAAAATTCATTCGACTTCCGCAGCTGAAACACGGAATTTCACCCTTGCGCGTTTCGGCCAGGCTGCGCTCCTGGCACTCCTCAGGGGGCTTCTCCCAAAATCATCTTGCGGCACCACCTGACACAATCCGTCCGGCCAAGTATCTGAGAATAGAGGACCGACGGCCTTGCCCTCTCGTTTATACCATTCAACTAGCTACAGGCGCAGTCCCACACGCGTCGTCATTGTCTGCTGCGTCGTTCAGTTACGTATGCAGAAGAAGAAAGAAGAAAGAAGAAGAAGAAGAAGAAGAAGAAGAAGAAGAAGAAGAAGAAGTGAAGTGAAGTGAAAATTGAATTGAAATAGCGAGGCCAATCGCTACGCGTCCATGTCTCGATGATGTCATTGAAGCACCTACACGGCCTATCTACTCAACGAGCACATTCCCCAACGCGTTTCGCCTGGCTGCGCACCAGGACTTATCAAGGGCAACCACACTCCCGCACCCACTGAAGCAATCCACCCTGAGCAAAGAAGAAGAAGAAGAAGAAGAATAGTGAAAAGTGAAAACAGTGGCCATAGACTGCCTCTTCTCGTACAAGCATCGACAGATTTGCATTTCTTCTCCGCATGTTCAGTTCTCAGAATAAAACGCGCAATTTCCACGACGCGTTTCCGACAGGCTGCGCTCCTGGCACTCCTCAGGGGCTCTCTCCATAGCTCCGCCTTGCAGCACCACCAGACTTTCCGGCAAGAAGAAGAAGAAGAAGAGGAAGAAGTAGGAGAAGAAGAAGAAGAAGAAGAAGAAGAAGAAGAAGAAGAAGATGATGAGGAAGAGCGCAGTGACTGTAGCTGTTTCCGCCCCCCTCCCCGCTCCCCCCTAAGCTGCTTTTCCGTACAGTGATGGAATGTAATTTCCCGAATGTCCAATCCTCAGGAAAAGGACCACGTTCCCGAACGCGTTTTTCGACCTGGTGCGATGATTCCCCTGGTCTCCCATCAGGAGGCCGGCCAATCCCCCCAAGCTCTGACTGTCGGGGCACCACCTTGACCTCTCCAACTCCTGACGATTGAAACAAGAAAAGAACGAACGAAAGAAAAAAGAATAAGAGGATCCTCACACTGCGATCTCTTTTTTTGGATGCATGTCGCCACCATGACGGTCCGCCATGCGTGATTTTTTCCCCCCACTTCTGGACATCGATGAATGAATCGGACCACAATTGAGTCCACAGAGTAGTGGAAGAAGTCCCCAGAGCCTAACAATAAAAGCAAGAATAAGAATATTCGGCATAAGAAAAGAAAAAACAATTACAATAATTAATCCTAAGGAAGATGGAATATAAAAGATAAAGAAGAAGAAGGTAAGCAATGGCCAAATTGCTCTTCACACCCAGACAGAATAGCTTCGTTCAAACATGCGTGTACACTGTACACTGCTCATATCGCGCACGCTTTCCCCTACATGTTTCAACCGGGTGCGCCCCAGTCTCATCAGGAGGCTTGCCACACGCCCTTTGCCTCTCGGCCCACCGTTCTCTACCGCCCAGAGCTAGTGAGGGCCGATGCGGCCTTGCCCTCATCATATAGCGCGAGCCTTCCCTTGCACGGTCACTACCTGCTTCAATGCTAGGCTCTGATTGGCTCATCCTTCCTACGTAGGATCCGTCTGGTCTCACATAGTCGTCCAATCCTTCTTGTGTGCCTCTGTGCCGTGCTGGACTGCTCTCCGACCCAGGTCGCTATCGTCCGTCTCCAGACCCGTGTAGTACCTGGGAGTATTTTGAATTCGTAGCATACAATCCGTTACGTTTCACTTAACGCTTCCACGTCCGACTAAACCCTCCTCACTTGTCATTTCTCCTGCGTCCCGCACGGGCCCCTATTTTGGGTCTCTCTCCCCCCCTGCCTCTACTCCGACCTTCTTCCCTATGGCATCTCGTGTGCGCGTGCGTATGTACTGCCTGCGAAGAAATTCGAATTTCCCTCCCTGTAATATACAACCGTTTTTTTTTTGCTTTGTCTCGAGTCGTAATATTTTTTCAAAATTCCTATTGAATCTAAGCCCTCGGAAACGGGAAAAAACTGCCCGCCGCCCTGCAGTCCTGACTCTCGCTTCTAATTTCCACCGAAGTCCTAACCGTACCCGGCCGAGGGCGAGGGCGGTCGCAACCTATTTGCCGAGTTTCCGACGGAATAATCCTAGGAAATTCCTATATATACGTGCGAATGCTGATTTGTCAGAAGAATAAAGACAAGTAATGGCCGATTGCTCTTTACACGCAACAACAATATTTCCATTCGCAAATCTAGGCTACCAGAGTGGCCCGGGACCACTTGCCCGGCCGGGCCAAAAAGGATTAAAATAAATAAGAATAAAATTTTATTTTTCAAATTTTATTTTTATTTTAAATTGGTAAAG
Source organism: Chara braunii (assembly GCA_003427395.1). Lineage (NCBI taxonomy): Eukaryota > Viridiplantae > Streptophyta > Charophyceae > Charales > Characeae > Chara > Chara braunii. The sequence goes on along the minus strand of BFEA01000512.1, from coordinate 424,287 downwards.
AATTTCGATATGACCCTGAGGCAAAAGTTGTTCTGTTTATTTTTCTGCATAACATAGTTTTTTTTCCGATTTTTTGGGATTGTTTTTTTTTTTTGTTTTGTTTTTGCTGGGACCATCCGCACGTGCAACACAAGGTGACCCGGGCGGCCCGGCTGGTAGCCTAGCCAGAAACCTAAAAAAAAAAGGGGGGGATTTGTCAGAAACCTAGATCAGATCAGACCAGGTACGTCCTATCGCCTCGCGCTCTCGGTGACGCGATTCCCAAAAATTCCCAAAAGTGCGATCATCTTTCCTGCCTTGCAATATACAACCGCTGTGTCCGGGCTATCTCCATATTCCTATTTATTTTTAAATTCCTACTGTGTCTGAGAATTTGACAGCTGTTCCTAATTTCCACAGAAGGCGGAGGTACCTGAATAAATAAAGGAAAACAACGAAAACGAAAACGAAAACTGAACCAAACGATTCACCAATAACTTGAGTACAGTATAGCCTAGGAAATGGGTCGGGTACCTCCCACCATCACGCCCTACCACTCTTTACTCGGTTATCAGGCTATCCCTCCCTACCTGCCCCGCGCGCTCGGCCTATCATCCCTGTCTCTCCGTATTACCATGCAGTCGAGGAGCGATCCCCCTGGCAAACTTTGCCAGGGAGGATGCAAATAAAAAGTGACAAGCAAGCAATGGCCAATATGCAAATAAAAAAGGGGGTGGAAAAAAAGCAACGGAAAACATGCGCTCGAACACGCTCACATTAGAAAAAAATCACCGTGATGACGTTATACATACCGCCAGGCACGAGACCCCTACCCACCCACCCACGTTCCTTTCAATATTCCCTGGCCCACCCCCACCCCCACCCCCACCACCAGTCCATCATTCGTGACCAGTCCTTGGGCGGAGTGACCTGACCAGACAGTGGTCGTGAGCACCAACGCGTTGCATTCGTTTACAACACATATACCTTATGTTTGGGGAAGACCGAGGCCCTGTTTGAGGCATAGTAGAAAGAGCCAGCATCTCGTGTATGGACGCTGGGCTCAATAAGTACAACCAAGAGTGGGGCTCTCATCCAGGGGTCTGTACCTAGAACATCCCTGCTTAGGCTGTCACAGGCAGAGTGTTAAATGGCCGATGCCAAGGTCAGGGTCTAACCTATGAGAGCCGTACCCTAGGTAGGACCCCCTGCCACCTTCCTTCTTCCCCCGAATACATCGTATGATCATTATAGCTGTATGTATTTGGGGTATCTTTCAGTCTAAATACAGCCAGCTATAATGACCATACGTACGTTGTATTGGGGGAAAGAAGGTAGCACGGTATCATTCTATTCAGCATTCTGTATGTGGTCAGAGGATTGGTCAGCTACATGCGTCGAGTATCTGTGCTAGTCTGTAGTCTGTGTTAAATTCGGCCTAGTCCTTATCCAGCGGTGCGTCTTCTTTGTGCTTGGAGTTAGACCCCTCCTGTCTGTTCCAAGACCCTAGCCTTATGTGTAAATCCACATATATATGTCCTATATATATATATCGTCAAATAGAACTGCCCGGTACACCGTAGGCAGAGAGGCAGAAGAGGACAACAAACGAGGGGCTGTGACAAACTGTTTATTGTCACAAGAGTATCAGAGCGCAAATGCGAACAAAAAGGAAAAAAGAAAGACAAACAAGAAAAAATGAATTCAGTTTTTTATCTTCTTCCTGTGTCATATTGACCCGCTTGCACACAGCCAAAAGGCAAAGAGGCAAAGAAAAGAGGAAGGGAACAGCCAAATAAAACAGAACAGGGGGCAACAAAACAGATCCCAGATGACAGGTCCCACATGCAAGCACCGCCCCAGCACACACAGGCCAAACGACGGAACAAGACCAGCCAGGATGTCAAAACATTCTTGTCTGCAAAGAAATCAAAAAAAGTCCCAGATACATATCTATACACAGCAGATGGCCTTGTTCGACGTCAAGAAGTTGGCATTCCTATTCGGCGTCATCGTAAGCAATTCGTACCGGGACATCATAAAAAACAATCCTAGATGATGATTCCCACATAAAAGCACTGCCCCCATTGATAGGCCGAACAACGGGAAGCAGCCAACTAGGATACCAAAAAGAACCCGGAGGACCGGTATAAAAGGCAATCCCGGATTATGATTCCCACATAAAAGCACCGCCCCCATGCAGGCCGAACAACGGGAAACAACCAACCAGGATGCCAAGACTATAAAAAAACCCCGGATGACTGGTCCCACATGAAGCACCGCTACACTCGCGAAATAGACCGAACAACGGGACAAAACCGGGATGCCCCCTGTTCTGTTTTATTTGGCTGTTCCCTTCCTCTTTTCTTTGCCTCTTTGCCTTTTGGCTGTGTGCAAGTGGGTCAATATGACACACGGGGGTGGGGACAGCCGCCGGTCAACCTACATCCACACGGGCGGCCTTGTACGCAAGAGGTTCTTAACAGGGGGAGTTGTAAGGAAGAAGATTAAAAACGAATTAAGTTTTTCTCGTTTTCTTTGTTTTCTTTTTGTTTTTCGCTTTGGCGCTCTGATATCATGTGACAATATATACATCATCTAGGATTGGTTTTTATGATGTCCCGGCACGAATTGCTTACGATGATGCCGAATAGGAATACCAACTTCTTGATGTCGAACGAAGGCCATCTGTTGTGTATAGATATGTATCTGGGACTTTTTTTGATTTCTTTGCAGACAAGAATGTTTTGACATCCTGGTTGGTCTTGTCCCGTCGTTTGGCCTGTGTAGAACTGGGGTGGTGCTTGCATGTGGGACTTGTCATCTGGGATCTGTTTTGTTGCCCCCTGTTCTGTTTTATTTGCCTGTTCCCTTCCTCTTTTCTTTGCCTCTTTGCCTTTTCGCTGTGTGCAAGTGGGTCGACATAACACACGGGGGTGGGGGCAGCTGCCGCTCAACCTACATCCATGTGGGCGGCCTTGTACGCAAGAGGTTCTGAACAGGGGGAGTTGTAAGGAAGAAGATAAAAAAACGAATTCATTTTTTCCATGGTAACCGCGGACCCGGACACCGTACACTTCCGGAACACATACTTTCTCGTTGCTTATTGTTTGAAGAGATGTTGGGAAGCAAATTGCCCCAAGTAATTTGATTCTGTTTTTTTTTTTTTTTTTTTTTTTTTCAAATTATTCATTCATCTGATCCCATCAGAACTCGGATCTCTTTATCAACAACGGTTCAGTTGATGGCTGCACTATCCTTCTTCTACAACACTATAATAACTGCTAAACATCATATTGCGTGGCCCGAATTGTAGGCCGGTAACCACCACGGACGGCGCGGATCGCAGGCCGATCAGAAAGTTTTCTGATCGGCCTGCGATCTGGGCCATCTGCAGTGGTTACCGGCCTGCGATTCGGGCCGTGCGATGTCAGATTTCAGATTCTGCCGGTCACTACCGGAGGTGCCGAATTGCAGGCCCGCCCACCCCTCCAATCGTCCGCCCGTCATCGTGGCCCACCCCCTCCAATCGTCCGCCCACCCGTCCGCCCGTAATCGTGGCCCGCCCCGCCCACTCCTCCACGGTCGCCGTTTGGTACCGGAAGCGCCGAATCGCCCACCCGTCTGCTTTTGTTGCCCCGGCCGCCCGCTTCGGTGTTGCCGGCCACCCGTCCAAGCGCCCGCGCGCCCATTTTTTGTTGCTGCCCCCCCCCCCCTCCAATCGCCCGCGCGCAATGTTGTTGCCGCCCACAGCCACTTCTCCAATCGCCCGCCACTTTCCCAACATGCGCCTTTCTGAATGTGCGCGTGTGTGTGCTCCGTGGTCGGTGCGCGTGTGCGTGCTCTGCGTCGGTGCACGTGTGCTCGGTGGTCGGTGCTCTACCTGCGTGGTGGTCCGTGCTCTCTCTCTCTCTCTCTCTCTCTCTCTCTCTCTCTCTCTCTGTGACTGTCGGACTGTGCTCTCCTTTGGTGCTCGACGGATGGTGCTCATCGTCGATCCGTGCTTTTTGTGCTCGGCGGGAACTTGGTGCTCTCCTTTCGTGCTCGACGGGTGGTGCTCATCGTCGATCCATGCTTTTCGTGCTCGACGGGTGGTGCTCATCGTCGATCCGTGCTTTTCGTGCTCGACGGGAACTTGGTGCTCTCCTTTCACGCTCGACGGTTGGTGCTCATCGTCGATCCCTGCTTTTCGTGCTTGACGGGAACTTGGTGCTCATCGCTCTCGCTCTCTCTCTCTCTCTCTCTCTCTCTCTCTCTCTCTCTCTCTCTCTCTCTCTCTCTCTCTCTCTCTCTCTCTCTCTCTCTCTCTCT